>BGPR01013842.1:27816-40682 GCA_013235015.1 Araneus ventricosus | reverse complement strand
TTAACATGGCTATATTCAGCGCTTCATCATGTGTTTTGCAGTAAGTACATTTGAAGAGATGCGTTAAGAGGTCAAAACGAGTTAAAATCTTGGAGAGTATGTTTCTGAAAAAATGAGATGGCTATTTTAAAGGCTAATTCTGTGCATGTACAAGTACCAAAATGGAAGAATTATGATTGTACATATTCCTGTATCTCCGTAATAAAAATGCTAATCCTAAAATGAAATTAAAAACCATACCGGAGGACAATTGATGATAGAGGCTTCTGTCTATTAGATTGTTTAAATGATTGAAAGAGTTTTCATATGAAGTAAATCTTAAACCTTATTTTGAAATTTTGCAATGAATCTTCATTTTGCATTATAGAAAATTCTCTGTCAATAATTGCTGTTCTGTCATAAAAAAGAATACATTTATTATATTTATATACATACATATTATAATATATTTATTAAATAATATCACATTCATTATTTCTCTCTCTACATTTATTACCACCTGTAATAATTTCAGATTATAAAAAAGTAGAGATACATTGCAAATAAAAATACTTAGATTCATTCATATTAAAACAGCAATCCGTTCAAATAAATAAATCTAATTCAAAAATAGATCAAAAGAATAAAAACAGGTAATAATTCAGCTCAGCTGATTTCCCTCTCCAATTAAAATGCCACCATTACAGAAAAGAAAATGATTTTGCCTTGGAAATACTTTATTTTAGTGTGATGTTAAACATTTTTTTTAGTTGTCGCTTCACTGACGCTGCATAAAAATACTATTTTAAAGCAGAATACAATAAAGCAAACAACAAAACACAACTCGAATTACCTCCATAAATCTACATAAGGAGGAGGGAAGCATTGTATCGAATTCATTTTTTCATCCTTCAGTGAGTATGTTAAATAGCCAGTAAGAAAGGTCGAATCTATCAAGTCTGCATTTCAAATTTATTTCGAAAATAATTAGTCCTGTAAAAACTACACATCATTGATTTCCCACCCTAAAATTTCATCATTAATGGCACAAAACGATGATGTTTTATCTTTTGCTGCCTTGTCTGTTTAACTAGCATTGTTATCACTGCATTAGAAACCAACTACAACTGAGACAGTTTTACATAAAAATTTTTTACATCTTAGAGTGACCCTAAGGAAAATTAGAATAGAACTCTGGTTTTGCCATCCAAATGTTTCTCATACTGAAACCATTAAGAAATTCTAATTTAAAACTAGTCTAAGTATCGATGATTGTTTCAATGCCCGATATTAATCTCTATTGTTTTGTGTGGGCCCCAATTAATATTGCCATCTATTTTAGCCACATTCACGGAGCATGGCATGGGCCGTGGAATATGTAAACAAGGGAAACCCAAATTCAAGGTTTGTGTCATTCTGTGTTTAATTCGCCATAAATGGAATTCTGGGTTTAGTATCAGGTCTCCTAACATTTAATTCTTAAATAGTGTCGTTTATGGTCCCATTTGTAGATAGCCGCAAATTATTTTAACTTGTAATTAATATTATTTGTCTAATTATATGCCTGAATTCTTCCTACATTTCTTCCCAAGTGTAATATTGGCAAAAGTGTAAAACGCAACACATTGGGCATTTGGAAGTCATCTGTGTTTAATTGTGCTGATAAATGAATTCTGCTTTAGTAATTTGTGTCTCCGCAATATTTAATCTTAACAAGAAAAGGTTTTATTAAACCACATCTATGAGATGCAAACTATTTTAACTCTGTAATTTAATATTATCTTGTCTTTAAATTGTTCAATTTTCCATATAATATTCTCTTCCCATGTATATTTACAAAGGAAACCCAAATGTAAGTGTTTTAAATGTCATCTCAAAGTTGAACAAAGCTAGATAATGAACTGCTCGGTTTAGCATCAGGTTCCACATTTAATTCTTAAATACAAGTGTTGTTTAGCGAAATTACATTTAACATACAAATCACTTTAACTTTGTAATTTAATATTATTTGTCTTTTTAACTATATGCCTAAATTTCTTCCATATATTTCTTCAAGTGGTTATTGGCAAAAAGTGGAAACAAATTAGCTGTGTAAGTGTTTTTTAAGTCATTCTGTGTTTAATTGTGATTAGATAGCCTGAATTGCTCGGTTTAGTATCAGACTTAAAAATTTAATTCCCTAAATACAGTGTTGTTTAGCGAACTACATTTGTTGACACGTAAAAAATATTTTAACTTCTGTAATTGAATAATATTTGTCTTTAATTATATGGCCAAATTTCTTCCAGATTTCTTCCTAAGTGTGTATCATTACAAAAGTCTATCTCGAAATAATAAATTTATATATACTACTTCATTGTTTACATTTCTATTCTCTTAATTCGTTATAAATTAAGGACTGGATGGCAGAAAAATCGAGTCCAGTTCTTAAATGAATGAGGAAAGCTCAATCTGAGAGGTTCTAGAATACATTAACAGAATGAAATGCTTGTTTACATATGAACTCAAATATTGGGGAGCAAGTGACGTGTTTAGCACAAACACTGAAACAAACATGAGAAAATAACCTGAAAATCTTTTTACAACATATAAATGAAAGTTCTTTTCTATTCAATGTGTAGAATATTTACAGAAATCATCCACTAGCAGTAACACGGGTGAGTAAGGTAGCCGCTGATTTGTGATAACCCGGACATTTTCACGTACAGTGACACGGAGAAATAATTTTCAAATGGAAGCAAAGTAGGAATTTTAATAAGTTTTCTCAGAATTAGTGTAATCCCTTACTTTTATGTATGGAAATATTCCTTTAGTAATATTTTATACATAAGTGTAATTTAATTTTATAGAAAATACTGCTTAAATTATGTGGTCCTAGGTTTCACCATTTTCATTCAGCATCTGATGCTTTATTTTAGTATTGTTTTGTTCCTTAAACTCTAATAATTTCAATTTATGACGACTACTAGAGTGATGAACTGATTCTTGAGATATTCAGAATAAGATAATAATGTCGATTTTGGGTTCTTATCCTCATTTGAAAATAAATTTGCGGTCCATCTTCTAACAAACCTTTTGATACATATAAAAAAAATATTTAACTAAATTTTAAACTGGTTTTAATAAAATGATCATAAATTACAGAAATAGAAATTCCATGTAGGCGATCTAATGAAAATATTTCTTTTGTACTGAATTTAGAGAGAAACATAAGGCTTTTTGTCTTTTGCCAAAAATAATTTTCACAGATGATACCTAAACCCAAACACTTTTTCTGTAAAATTTAAATAGAGCTTTCTAGTTCATAAATGATTTACATACTTATTTTACAGATTGTTCCAAATATATTTTGGCCTTCATTTTACGGCCTTCAAATATTTATTATAGAAAGTAAGATACTGTCCATTTTAAATCAGTCAAAATTTTAAGATTCTCCTATATATTTTGAAATGACGATTTATCAAAAAGTGGCCATCTTTCAGAATATGTCATTAGCTCAAAGCCCCTTACTGCAGCAAATAAATTTTCAAGAGCTTGTGTACCAAGAATGCACAAGCAGCCTCTCGCTCATTGTATAGAAGGCAAAGATGTTCTGAATTCCATTTTAAGTATTTTTTGGTACATGGCAATGCAGAATGAATGTAAGATAGCCAAACAGGCTCAAAGTGCTCCCTATAATCCAATAACTATCTTGAATTTTAGTAACTAAGTTATGATGTATGAACATTCGTTTAAAGATAAACTAGATATTTCAGACAGATCTCGCATTAACAATCAGTTGTATAACGAGGACCGCACCAGAGTTTGCTTACTTTCTACAAATTTCTACAATTAAGAAGCGGAGGACGGCACCATGATGTCCGGACATAAATAAATTTAGAACCATTTGCATGGGATCTTCATCGAATATTTTTTTCAAACTGTGCCATTCCACCTGAAGCAGAGATTCATCACTTAGCCACCCAGCCCAATTGTTATATAGAAATTTTCCCAAAGGAATCTTTAATTAAGGTAAAATTCTATGTTTGCCCACCTAATTTGCTATAAAATGAACAAGAGTTAAGAACATATTAATAACAAATTCCATGAATAATTAATGGCATTTGATAATTTTATGCTGGAACAAAGCATGAGAAAAAGAGACACCTAGAACACAAAACATTAAAACTATTTTAATTTCACCTTAGAGAGAAATTAATTTATAGAGATAGAGTGATGGATGGAAGTATATGAACAATTATTTAGGTGTTATTATGATATTAATTTTCCTAAACTGATCGCAACACAGCTGGATATTCTCAGCTACTATGAGAGTTTAATATAACATGAAAACACAATCTTTCGTCATTTCTTCTCAAACTGCTCTCATATGATCAGTGCTCATGCACGAATTTCAATCTGATATCAAGACAAGGTGCTGTACTAGCTAAAAGAAATTGTACTCAAGAATTGTCTGAGAAAAAATGGGCGAATATCTACTCACAGTATATATTGGTGCTTCCTTTCTTCTTAATACATGAAAAGAAATTTGTTAAGATAATATAATTCCTTCATGAATAAAACATTAACGTATTCATAACTCCAAAATAATGAATAGTTTCAAAAGAAAGTAGCATATACGATACTTGATAATAAATGCAAAAGGAGTAAAATGAATATTTAGAATGGAGGAAGAAAATACGCATAAATTATATATGTTCTCTTATTATTTGCACCATATACTCGGGGAAAAATATTAAATTATCAGAACTTTCAACTTATTAAAATAAAACAAAACATGTGGATAGCCCGGTTGTTCATCGAAACAAAATAACAGCTGAAAGCTTTAAATCAACCCAATTCGGCAATATAAGTGTCCAATGTAAGCCCTTCCAGAATGTTAGTGCGGCAATATCGATAAGCAATGATACCTTCCACACTCCTTCCGGTATGTTCAGTGTGATGTTTTGAAGGCTGCAGATGCGTATTCAATGTTCACGCCGCATGCACCACACAGGTGCTTCCTGAACTTTCATGTCCATCTGTGATTTGGAGTGTAACACCGGTGGCTCGTAATCTTTGTTGTTCCATCAGGCGGCGCGGTAACACACCGGTGGTCATACTTTGATGTTCCGCCTGTGCGGAGCGTAACACCTGGGTGGGCTTCTGCACGTTCATACCACCAGGTGAGAGCGTAACACCGGTGGTCGCACGTTCTGGCGTTCATCAGGCGGTGCGTAAAACCGGTGTACCGCACTTTCACGTTCCATCAGGTGGCGCAACACTGGTGGCCTGCACTTGATGTCTCCCATCAAGCGCAGCGTAGTACCGGTGGTTTCCGGCCGCGTTCATGTTCCATCAGTGGCTTCGTAAACTGGCGGGTTCGCAATTTCATGTCCCATCAGGCGAGCGTAACACCCGGTAAGCTTACGTTCCAGCAGGCGGGCGCGTAACACTGCGGCTCGTACTCGATGTTCCACCAGGCGATGCGTAACACTGTATTGCCTGCGCCGTTCATGTTCCTCCACCAGCAGAGTGCACACCGTATGCTTCCGCACGTTCATGTTCCCTCCCCATCAGGCGGTGCGGGAAACGGTGGCTGGTCAAAATCTTCTGCGTTCCATTAGGCGGCGCGGGCCACCGGCAAGGCTCGCACTTTCATAACCTGCATCAGGTGGCTGCACCAGGCCTGCACTTTCACACCATCAGGCAGAGCGTGTAAGTCAATCTGGCTCGCACGTCCATGTTCCACCAGGCGGTGCGTAAAACCGTACCGCACGTTCAGCGTTCCACCGCGTCGCTTCAAAACTGGTGGCCTGCAATTCATGTTCCATCAGGCGGAGCGCGTCACCGGTGGCTCGCACTTCATGTTCCATCGGCGTCGCAACACTGAAACCGCACTGATGTTCCATCGTGTCTGCACACTTTGCGGCTTCGTAATTCTCTGCTGTTCCATCAGCATGGTAACACCGGTGGCTCGCACTGGCGCTGGCCCATCAAGCGAGCGTACTGGTGGTTTCGCACGACCGCGTTCCATTAGCCTGCAACACTGGCGGCAAAATTTTTGTTCCATCAGCAGCGTAACACCGGTGCACGCACTTTCATGTTCCATCAGGCGGCGTAACTCCGGTGGCTGTTCTCACTCGCCCAACGCGGGAGCGGTGGCACCGGTGGCTCTGCACGCGTTCTGCTGTCTCACCAGGCGCCTCGTAACATTCGGTGGCTCACTGCGTTCCATCAACGGAGCGCCTAACAATCCGGTGGCCTATTTTCATGTTCACAGGCCGCCCTGCAACACTCGTGGCTGCACTTATGCATTCAGGAGGAAGCCAAGCACACGGCGGCTGACCACATCCATCAGGCGGCGTGAATACCGGTGTTTCGAATTTGATGGTCACCATCAGGCGGTTGTGGCCTCTCACCTGTCGGTTCCTCACTTGGCGCGTACGCACTCGGTGGTCACTTTGGTATGTTCCATCAGCGGCTTGCAATGACCGGTGCTCCTGTTCCATGCGTTCCATCAGGTACATTCGTAACACCGGTATTTTGCACTTTGATGTTTCATCAAGCGGGATGCACCGGCTTGCACTTGATGATCCATCAGGCGGCGTGTAACACCGGTGGCTCGCACTTTGATGTTCCATCAGGCGGTTAGGTGGCTCGCACTTTGATGTTCCATCAGGCGGCGCGTAACACCGGTGGCTCGAACTTTGATGTTCCATCAGGCGGTGCGTAACACCGGTGGCTCGTACTTGAATGTTTTTTCAGGCCGTGCGTACCACCAACAAATTAATCAATAAGTTGAAAATGGAAATTTAACGTATATTAATTGAAATGTAGGAATTATTTTATTTAAACTCAATATTATAAACATATTACAGCAATACTAATAAAAAAATAAAGAGCAGAACTGGTTATAATTGTGGTAAAAATGTCATTTTTCACTTTAGTTCGGCACCTCCTGATAAAGCAAAGCGCTCTTAGAGCAGCCGCCCATGGGAAAGGAACGCGAAATGCAGCGCCGGTGTGAACGTTCCAAGTTCGTCATAAACTCAAACTGCACACTTATAACTGTGTTGAATTTAAATTTCCAGCTGTTATTTTTGATAACCAATGAAGAATAAGGTTGTACTTTGATTTGTTTCCTTTTAATAGTCCTGTAAATTTGGGATATTTATTTATACACACCCTGTATTTTAATGATTGAGCGTTTTTTGTGTCTCCTAAATTTAAAGTCTTTGCAACTCACTGCCAAAAAATAAATTTTTAAGCTTTTTGAATTTCATACTATAATTTGACAGCCCAAGACCATGAAAACACCGCGTGTCCAGGTTTCAACAAAAAATAAGATAATCCTACTTAGAACACATTAAAACACAAGAAGAAACAACTGTAGGATTTCCGAAATCAACAGAATGTTTTTAAATAAAACAAATGATAGCGTCGAAAAGACCCCACGTATGTACTTGCTTGTTAACTAGTATCAGTTCCTTCCATATGAAATACCAAGTCGTCAGCATCGAAAACAAAAATATGTCTTCAGCAAACAGCAGAATCAGTTTCCACTAACGTTAATGGACATTCACTTTCATTTAAAATTAATTCTGTTAAAGACAGTGTGATGCTTTCCCTTCCCGCAAGCACAGTTCCCACGAGAAAAAGAGTCCAGTACCTTTTATGCCAGCCGTAGACCGCAGGTCAGCTCCACCTGGTGGTCATTAAGGAGACGTTCGCGAGGGTAATAGCTTCACACGGAAAAGCAATCACAATGCACAGGAATCAATATCTGTCAGAGATCCGGCTATGAAGAGATTAGCGGTACTCTTTCATGTCACACCTGTATAGCTCCTGTGGTGGGGAAACTCAAGAACCTTCACCACGGTCGGAGTTGACCTTTGGGAATATGGAGGTTTAGTCGTTGGTCGACCAGGAAGACGATTGTCCAGTGGGGTGAAAGGACTCCATCCCTTTAGGTAAGGATAAAAAGCGGAGTGTGGAAAAAAACGAAAAGCGCGCTGAAGAACCAATTTAGGAGTCTCGAACGTGGTTTTTCGGACTCCGGAGCTCAGAAAGATCAGCTCCCAAATTAATTCGGACTTAGACAACGATCACTGAGAAATCGGCATTATTCCGAAATCTCGGCTCATCGAATAGTGAATTGCGAGCACTCCTTGTAGTCTCGTGCTTATGCTATCACGCTGATAGGTGGAAGCTATCCATCCTGTGTTGATTTATCACTCTGGTTGACTACGACTCCATTGAACTTTAACGTCCTAGAACTGTGAACTCACTGATCAAACTTTGTATATAAATATTTAACCAAGATTTCTATGCAAGAATTGTTCTTTAAATTATAGCTGTGGAAAATAAAAGTATTTATGTAAACCTAAGCTTTGCATTTATTTGGTCTCACATAGGCCAAGACACCACAACAGCAAGGATTGAAAAAAAAAGCAAAATGTTTCATCTGAGTATATTAAAATCAAAATCAAATAGTCAGCAATTGAAACGGCACAGCAATTTAAAAACGTAGGCAAATTAACGAGTCGACACAAACATACTTTCATAAACAGAGTTTCAACAATTTACATCAACCAAGATCTTCGAATTAAATGCTACTTTTACCAATCCGAACTGTCCTCTCTCTAAAACTCCTTTTTGGACTTTTTTGAAGCCCCAAACCATATCACTCTTTTAATATCTAGGCATTAGGAAAAGCCTAAAATGAATGCATGATACGAGATCATTCTCCAACCAGCTTAGCAAATGAGTATGTAAATTTTTGCGGGCGCTCGAAGTATTTTAATTTTTGAAGGAAGCATATGCCGAGAAAACGTTGCTTTTCGGGTGAAACTCTTTTCAAATTAAAATCTTTAGATGATGAAGCAGATGCCTATTCTGCTTTGCAAATATTGAAAGTTTTTGGAATTTACTTGTTTAGATCGCTTTAATGGGTTCGTCACTGTAGTATCGGAATTGAATTAGAGAAGGAAGAAGATTTGAAAAGTGAAATCAAAGACAGTTTAGGGAATTCGGGATTCAGCAACGGGGAAGGGAAATTAGAGACTTTGAAATGTAATTATTGTACAAAGTTACGGATTGAAATAAAAGAATTTTCAGTTTCTGATTATTTCGAGCATTTGTGTCTTTCTTTCTGAAATCAGAGAGTGAGTTGAGATCCTTTAATTTATAATGATAAGTTAAAGCGATGGTTCTTATAAATAAATACATGTGTTATTTTTAGTGAGGGATTATTTAAGATCTGTTCTGCTCGAAGGAATACCATTTAGAAGGTTTATCGACTTCTTGTTATTTCCTAGAAAGATAAAAATATTTATTGTATTTTTATAAATTATTAGTATACTCGTTTAGTTCTACATTTCGTTGTTTAACAATCAACACACCACCTATCTCAAATTTTTGAAATCTGTAAGAGGAAGAAAATACTCAATTTTTAGCAACTAATATCGAACATTTCTGATTTTTTTAACATTTAATACAAACATGAGACCACATGTTCCAAACAGATGTGAAAAACATTAAGAAATTTTCGTTTTCTGTTACGAAAAATTGAGTATTTTCTTCCTCTTACAAATTTCAAAAAATTGAGAGAGGTGATATTGCTTGTTAAGTGACGAATTATAAAATATTTTAAAAACATATATTTGCAAACGAAACATCTAGAATTTTGACTATTAACACTGGTTTTTCTGAATTAACTTATTTCATTTGCCTAGCGAACGGTATTGATGTAGGAAGTTATTTTAAAATGATTTGCTGGACAAGTTTGGAAAATTTTTCAACCATCGAACATCTAGTTCTTATCTGAATTTTAGAAGAATTATATGCAAAGGAAAACTTATTTGTCTTTTTCCAAGCCTTTAATCTGGAGTTTTTTAATTACAAAGCAGACTCTAAAATTCAAATTACAACCACTTGAATACGGAGAGGTGTATTTTTGAAAAATATTTTCTGTGTTTTATGACAATTCCTCTGATTCGACATCAAATTATAACAACTTTCTCGGAGGAAAGAAATTCAGAAAAATTTTATACATGGCTAAGAAGACTTACTACATAATATATTCTTAAAAGGGGCTTATGAATAACTTATTTCAACTAATGATCAGTATAGAGAAGATATATATATTTTTTCCAAACACCTAATTTACAAATCCGAGACCTTATCACTAGGTCTCCACTCTAGGTGACCGCCAAGGCGGATATTTTTCGTTAAAAGATTATTAAAATGTGCATGTAATTTGAAAATTAATAATAATTTATATAAATTATACCACTATCAAAATTGTGCTTGTTATTGAGAATGTTAAATGGCTATTTTAAAAATATTTTTATGATACTGTAAATGAATAATGAAAGCAACTGATTAAACTTTACAAATTCCATTGAAAAATGTCTATTTAAAATCACAACAGTGTAGGGGATTAGGATATTTAAAAATGATGCAATATCTTTTTTTTAAATCTAGGATTTTGTTTACAGGAAAAACTCTGATTGAAGTCGTTTTCTTGCTATTTCATTAGAGATAGTTACGCTATGATTTTATGTATACATTTATAGTTTAAACACTTTTAACTAGTTAAATTTTGTTATGTTTAGGGTATCTGAAAATGTCAGATTCACGGTTGAAAAAATTGTGCTATGTTATTTTAATTAGTAATTAATATTTGGTTTTAGGGACTTTATATATTAACTTTAAGGAAGTTTTAATGAGAAAAAATATAGTATGTTTAGTCTATACCACTCTCAAAATATAAGGTTAAAATACAAATATACTGCAATCAGCTCGTCATTATCATTCGAAAAATATTAAAAAAAAGCTTAATTATTACTAAGACAATTACGAAATACTTTCAGAAGTAAATTGGCAAGAGGGATTTATCTGATAAATTTAGCAACGATTTTTTTATACTTGGAATACATCCAAGTCAGTATTTATCTAGGGTAATACATTACAAGAACAAAATTAACTCGCTTTATAATAGCTGTAAAACATTTAATTAGTTTATAATAATTTTATGCATAAATTTCCAAAGCATCTAATGACACATTGTCCTATGTATCTTCGGTCGTAACATAACTATTTACAGTTTTTCTTTTATTTTTTACATCTGGTTAGAACCTGAGGTCCCATGCTGATTTCAGATGTTAAAAAAATTCAGATATGTTCGTTCCTGGTTGAGAAAAATTCAGTTTTTCTTCCTCTTTGAAATTTCAAAAAATTGAGTTAGGTGGTGTTGCTTGTTAAGTGACGATTTGTTGTGTTTAGTTTGCTAAATGTTAATTTTGTTTTTCATCGCAGCACTTATGAGTTTATATTTTCTTAAGCACTGTTAGAAAATTACTTAAGAAGAGCAACGGTGAAACTTTAAAAATACGAAAGAAAAAAAGAGCAAATGATAATACAGCAATGCAATATTTATCCCATTTAAAAGCGATGTGTGATAATTATATGTCGAATGATGAGAGAGTTTTCTGGGAATTTCCCTAACACGGTGCATATTGGTCTAAGATCCGATGTTGATAGAGCATTTCCGACAATTCTTGACAATGATATACATGTGTAATTTAAAATGAATTAAAAATAATTAAACTCTTAAAGCAACCAAAATGAAATAAATTTGAAAGATTATTTGCGCAGATTCAAGGAGTTATTTACATATGTTTTCAAGTCCTGAGTAAAATTTTATTCACACATATATTTTGCTATTACATTAAACGCATGCTCTAGCGGTTTTTAAGTATTTGAATTCGTTAATTAATTTAATTAAAATGTTTAGCCAGGATTCAATTTGAAAAAATAATAAAAGACTTAGTTCAAACTCTCAGATATGGCCATGAATTTTCTTTGCAACAATAGGATATATATTAACTTTTAATCAAAGGAATCTGGTCAATTTGTATAAAAATAATCGTGAAAGAATTGCATTGAATGCTTCAATCGTATTCCTTTAAATTTAAATGTTATTAGTTTGAAACTATTCACCAACATACAGACTTAAATAAAATTCATTTTAAAATTGCAGATACAGTACAACCCGGTTAACAGATCTAAAGAGGGGAAGGCCGTTTCGGATAAACATTTTTTCCGTTAAACCATGAACATCTATGTATTTAAAATAATATGGTAAGGCCTTCAGACAGCTCGCCAACCCCAACCACTCGACGGGTTTCGACATTTTTTATTTTTATTTCAGATGAAAGCTTATGATGCCCAGATATGTCGTCAAGGTTCCCTTGCCCCTCCACCCCCCATTTTCGAACGAAATCGAAAAAACTTTCTCCTCCATACATTCTCTATATGTTTTTTACGATTTCGTTCCAAAATGGTGTGTGGAGGGGCAAGCGACCCTTGACTACATATCTAGGCACCATAAGCTTTAATATGAAATAAAAATTGTCGAAATCCGTCTAGTGATTGGGGCTGGCGCATCAAAATGGCGTGTCAAAAATATTGTAAAATACCTTTTGTAGGTGATGGAAACTGTTTATTTAAGGCGATATCAGTCTGTATATATGGATCTGAAGATTTTCAACCCGAAATTCGTGAAAACGGTATACAAAATATTACAACTAATTGGGGTTTATTGAAAGATTTCACAATTTTAAAGGAATCTGTTGTCTACAAAGAATATGAAATCTACTATGGTATTATGGACTGTTCCACTGATCTTCATGCAGTATTTAAAGGTCTGTTCTACTGATCTTCATGCAGTATTTAAAGGTCTGTTCCACTGATCTTCATGCAATATTTAAAGGTCTGTTCCACTAATCTCCATGCAGTATTTGAAGGTCTGTTCCACTGATCTTCATGCAGTATTTAAAGATCTGTTAGACTGATCTTCATGCAGTATTTAAAACTGAAAAAAGTAGTGGCTGAGAGCCTCG
>BGPR01013842.1:0-25824 GCA_013235015.1 Araneus ventricosus | reverse complement strand
AAAATTAAAGTCTCCAGCCAATTCTATGACTTTTAATCCAATTCACTTCTATCAGAAGACAGTATTTATACAGGTAACAGAAACGTAAAACCACAGCAAATGAAAGTTAGAAATTAGTTATTTCAAATGCATGTAATAAATTGTAAACTAATTCCGTCAGTTTGATACAAGTAAGATTTATAATATAAAGTTAAATTTGAAATACAAAAAAAAATATTTACAGAAGTTCAAATAATGTGCATGTGCTCAAATAGGTTTCACAAGAAAATACTGTATCTTAAAATTAAAAGGTAATAATGCCGAGATATTCATTAGCTAAGCTCAATTAAACTTGCAATGACTACAAACACTTACTGTTAATTCGAGTTTCTCCAGAAAAGAATTTCAAATCGCGCCATGTATATTCCCTTAAATAATGGCTGAAATGTTAATATTAATGGCAGGGAATCAAAACGATAAAGCAGAATATCAAACTCCCAAATGATGAGGAGCTGTCTCAATCGCACTTGGGCTATTTTCAAATTAAATTTTCTTAATAGATTGGAGTATGAAACAATTGGATGACAAAACCAAGATGCTGTTCTAAATATTCCCTTAGGCAACTCAACGCATAAAATTAGAATGCTAATCTGTCTCGGTTGGATGATTTTTCCCAATGATCTAGATAACAATGCCAAATTCTAGAACGGTTTGAAAATTTGAAGACAACGGCAAAAGATGAGGCATCGGTTTTGTGCCATTAACATCGAAGTGGAATTTTAGAACTGGAAAATCATTGAGGTTGTGGTTTGGGACAAATTATTTTTCAAATAGATGTTGGAAATGCAGACAGTATTTGCTACGCTTTACTTCGTTTTTGTTCTCATTAATGTATAAAAAATCAATTGGAGACACTCCTTTTTTATTCTGCTCACTGTGAATTTGATGGGAGGTAATTTCCAGTTGTGTTTTGTTGCTTTGTGTGTTATTGTCTGTTTTGAAATAAATCGTTTCTTGGAATGCAGCGTCATCGAAGCTGTAAACAAAACAAAAATATTTACTAGATGAATTAAAAAATGGATTTTAGCACAGAAATTGATTTTATTTTGAGTAACATTGGCATTTCAATTAAATAAAGAAATCGAAGAGAAGAAATTATTAATGTTTTGCAGCATTCTTTCTTTCAAAAATAGTCTGTTTCATTTATTATTTTTAGTGACTTTTATAGATTAAAGTTGTTTGCATTACATTGTGTGCCATTAATATCGAAGTGAAATTTGAAAATGAAAACCATTGATGTTGTGATTTGGGAGTATTTATTTCACGAATAGATGTTGGAAATTCAGGCGCTTTACTTCTCTTTTCATACTCATTAAAAGTTAAAAAAGATTTCGAGACATTGCTTTTTTTCTTTTCATTTATAATTGGGAGGTAGATAATTTAGAATTGCATTGTGTACTTCCTTCATACCTGCTTTGAAATAAATCCCATTTTGTTAGGATGCGCCAATGAACTAGTGAACTAAGAAAATATAATAATATTTATAAAAGAACTAAGATCAGAAATAGGTATTTAGTCAAGCAAATTTGACATCTTTAATTAAAAGAGGCAATCAAAAATACAAAAAAATCAATTACTATGCTTTAATTTTCTATGAAGAATTATTTGTTCAATTTCTAATTTTTTAAAAATTTATTGTAAAATAAATAAATAAAATAATAAAAAAAATCCGAGTTCTTCATTTCACGATCACAGTGCCAATTCACGAATTGTGCATTGGCATCAATTTTCATTTTTAAAACTTTGGCATTTTCAATTTAACAGAGAAATCAAAAGCTGAAAAAATAAAACATTCGCTTTGAATTTTCTCTCATTGAAATATATTTGATTTTATTTTAATATTTTTGTGACATTTAATAGAATATACTGCTCAAATTTACAATGGAATGTACGATTTTCTGTAAAGAATAAATCTATTAAAATTGGTGCTAAATGTTTCAATTGTTACTTTCAGTTTAGTAATATAAGTCAATTATTTCATAAATTGTTCTCTATTTCGATTTATAATTCATTCTGTGTAATACTAACTTTTTCTTTACGAGCAATATGGATACAGTTCCAGGAGAAAGTTCCCTTGATATAAATGCTGGTGCGAAAAAAGCTGTACCTGAAAGCTACACTGCCATTTCATTCTCTAAGGAATACGCGTTTTTCAATTAGCTACCTTGTAAAATATATACGTATTCACTTACAGTTTTGTGTTAGCCTATATGATAGCCAGATTTATTGTTTATCGGTTGATATAATCAGCATTGCTGGAATTATAATATGTTCATCACTAAAAAGTATTTTCATATAAAATATTATATGGTATGAACATGTAGTGTCGCTTTCCCACAATATTAGCTTTATGATTCGAAAGAGACAATTACAGAGGTTCTTACTACCTGTCGGGAATGAAGACCTACGACCCTCGACCTTGGTGACCATTTTGGCGACTCGGCAACCAAATACAGGACCTCAAAAATACTAGAATTTTCTCGATATCTCTATTAAGAGCGGAGATATACAGAATTAACTAGATTATTCTATATGAAGACACATCATATCAGAAAAATAATAAGTACCCGGAGTTGCTGAGACGAGACAATCGTCTTTGAACTTCTTCGGAGTTCGAAGAGTCTCTCTTTGGAATCTTGCTTGCATTGCGAGTTGATCAGCCGTTAGACGCTGAACGCATTTGTTCGTGATATTGCTGTAAACGTTAGTGATTTTCTGTTGTTTGTACTGCTAATTTGTGCAAGTGCTATCTTTAGTGTTGCCTGCGCTTACTGTTCTCCGGAAAATTCGAGAATTAAGTGCCATTCACCGTTATCCTGCTTGTTGGACTGTTTTCACTGTGCACACAACGGGACGATTTTCGTAACAATATTTTGCTTCGCGTAATAAGATATCATACTTTAATTTTTAAATCGTTTTATTGTCTGTAACTTTTATTTTTAATTAAAATTGGGATATCATTTGCGTTAATCGTTTTTTATAAAAGAACTAGAAAATCAACCATCATGGTTTGACGAGTGCAAATTGCCTCTTCATTCGAGACATTTCCCTTCAAATTTGACGTGTTTAAATAGGTATATATGCGAGAAAAATGTTTAACATTGATTGAAAACAAATAAAATAAACATATGTTTTATGACAGGAAATATTTTTTTTATTTACATATTATTTAAATATTACTTTATTCAAAAAACCTCTTGGTAAACAACATTCCGTGTGAAGTATTTTTCGTTATTTAATAATTTTCCTTGTACTTCAGATGTCTTTGTGTAAATTTTAACGTGATTGGGAATCCTAGACATTGAAAGTGCAACATAAAGCTGTCCATGTGAAAAGACAGGCTCATCGAGGTAAATTCCAACATGATCGAAAGTTTGCCCCTGCGATTTGTTGATAGTCATCGTGTAAGCTGGGATTAACGAGAACTGGCGGCTGTTGAGAACGAATGGTAGATTCACGTCACTGGTGGCTAATTTAATTCTTGGCAAGAAAACAACATCGCCACGATTGCATTCAGATACAATTTGGCGTCCAAACTATACCACGCGCGTGATATACCACTGACGTAATTTACTACTTTCTATTGAAAAACGGAACTATAGGATTAATATAATTTAAAATTTCTCGGGAACTATTGATCACAGCGAGATAAATTTCATATCAATAGATAGCAAATTTTATTTCACTATTTTAGAGCTATTAAATTTGAAATTAGAACGACAATTACTCTTTTAAATTTTAAATGACTGAAATTTATGTTCTCTAACAATGAAATAATGTTGTTTATCGTCTCGCAGTGTTATTGCGCGAGTTTTACTGTTGGTGACGTCAGAGCGTTACCGGAGGATCTGGGCTATTATATTAGTAATACATATTGCACCAAACGATTTGATTTGAACGACCACTTGAAGATAATTTTTTCGAAAAGTTTTTAATAATTTTGAAAGATTGATACAAAATTTAACTAAACGTTGTGAATGAGGGAGGCAAATTTTAAGAATGAAACATAATTTATGAATGAAAAAAATCAAGATATCTTTCATTTACAATTAATAATTTGTTAAAATTAATCTGAATAAAATTGCTTTTAAATCAATTTTGAATTCGATATTCTTAATTGGGATCTAGGTAACCGATTTCATTAACTGGAATTTTGAAATATATTTTATGTTCCTTGCTGTCCATATTTAAGGCGTAGTTCATAAAAATTTAGTTACCATGTTCTGCAGATAAATTAAACTAGAAAAAATTCTATTACTTTTTTTCATTAAAATTCCTTCTCTATCAATGTACAATTAAAAATATCCATCTGGTCCAAATTCGGCGACTGTCCCTTATATTTGTGCTGGCACATTCATTATCCCAGATAGCAAAGAAAGCTTGTCTAAAAGGTTTTAGAAATCTTGTCTAAAAGGTTTTGGAAACCTTGTCGTCAGCAAGAGTAAAGCGTTGTCACATAGGTTTCCATGACAAGGGTTGAACTTTTCGGCAAGGTAGCGGAAAGGTTCGCTAGTCAACAAGAAACGAGGTTTTCTGTAAGGTTTTCAGTAAGATTTCCCAAAGCTTTTATTACAAGCTTGTTTCAGACGTTTCTAAAGGTTGTTAAGAGCTCTCCTTCGACGGACAAAATAGAACCCCCTTCGAAGTCGTACTCCTACAGAGGGGTCCAACCCTCTTTTTTATCCCCCTTCTTCTGACGTCATCTTATTCCAACTTAGAGTTATCTGGAATGTCAATTAATTAGATCAATTAGGAATCTTAATTATTCAAAGCTTAATTATTCATTTCAATTAATTTGATTAATCTAATTTTTAATTGAACTTACTTGTACGATTTCGTTGTAGATTGTGACAAAACTTCAAATTCCTCCGAGCCGGGGATCGAACACGCGCTGATAGAGTTGGAAGGCAAACGCAATAATCACCAGACGGCGTTACATAGGAGGGGACAGGTGGTTCGTAAAAAGCTTTCTTACTGAAATTTTTCGGGAAATGTTTTGGAAACGGTTTGCGCGGAAATGCTTTCGCGGGCAGCCAATGGAAAGTGAAATGGCAACCTTTTTGCAACCTTCTTTGCTATCTGGGATGTACACAGGTTATTTCAGCATAACAAAATTTCAAATAAATAAATCATAAGTTCAAAAAATATTTATTTTCATGCATAAGAGAGCTAATTCAGGCATCTTTAATAGAAAAAATAAACTTCTCTCTAAGTCATTTGATTAATGGGAAACATTTCATCTGAAGGGAAATTCACTGTTCAAACCTTAACAGTTTCTTGAGAAATGGTAACAAAGCCATGTGTGGGTAACTTAAATACGGTGGGAAAACTATGATCTTTTCGTGATTAATCGCTTGCAAAGGAATGTGAATAGGAAAGACAGTGCTGAAAGCCCATTACTCTTAAGATTTTGCTCCAGATTCAGCTCTAAAAAGAGGTTTTCCACTTTTTGGTAAATCGATACTTAAAAAAACTAGCTCATGAATTAAATATTTCATATCTTTTTAGATAGAAGCGGTCGGTGAGTAAATCCAAAGCGATTTCACAATAAAAAATATGAATTCTTCAAATGGACTTGGAGTAAAAATCTTTTAAAAGCATAAATGTTTTTGTTTTTCTCTTTGATTTGTTTTCTCCGATTACGCTTCAACTCCTCTTCTTCACTTTTTGCGAGTTATGTCAACAAAAATGGATTTTTTGAAAGCTTCAACGTGGAACGTATTATAAGCGCTTCAAAAATTTCTGATCAATTGTTTTTAAAAATGAATGGCTCTGGTGTTTTCTCCAGTTCTTATTTTCACGTATCAAACATTCCACTTTTTGTATATAATAAAAAAGTTTGGAAAGTGAATTTCAATATAACAAATATCTAGTTTTCGTTGCTCATTAATTCGAATTCCCCCATTGAAGTCCTTTATTAAAGTCGTATTTCGCTGATTACGAAGCTGCACCACCCATTTCAATTGTTTGAATTTTCAAAGAGGAAGGAAATATTAAAGTCGTACTTTGCCGATAAAGAAGCTGCACCACCCATTTCAATTTTTTGAATTTTCAAAGAGGAAGGAAATATTAAATTCGCACTTCGCCGATAAAGAAGCTGCACCACCCATTTCAATTTTTTGAATTTTCAAAGAGGAAGGAAATATTAAAGTCGCACTTCGCCGATAAAGAAGCTGCACCACCCATTTCAATTTTTTGAATTTTCAAAGAGGAAGGAAATATTAAAGTCGCACTTCGCCGATTAAGAAGCTGCACCACCCATTTCAATTTTTTGAATTTTCAAAGAGGAAGAAAATATTCAATTTTTCGTAACCAATAACGAATATTTCAGAAATTTTTGTTGTCTGATATAAACCCGAGATCACCTGTTCAGAACAGTTGTGAAAAAAACATCCGAAATTCGTTGCGCAAAATTCAGATGTTTCTTCCTGTTTTAAATTTCAAAAAAAATGAGATGGGGAGGGGCAGAAGATCAGGGCTTCAAACTTTACAATTTAGAACACATTAACTCTGATTTAGAGGTTGAAACTATTTGTGAAATCTATTTAAATTATTCTGTGATAGCTTAGTAGATTTGAATGTCCCTCAGGTGTTTTCCTCGGCGTCTGAACCCTTATATAGTACATATAATATTTAGTACAACTTATTAATGCAATACATATTATTAATTCCATTCAAAGTAGCAAACATGCAGACTCTGCCTATTCGAAGCTATGCTGTTGACAAGACAGGCCGCTGTGAATCATCCCACTCAATATAAGTGTACTCAAGGGACCCAAAGGTTACTAAAAGGACAAATAGTCTAAGGTAAAACAGGTAGAAAAATGAAGGACCAATTAAACAGCTAATATAATAATAATCTATCATATTAAAATTCGAAGGTAAACAAACATATGCATCTATGTCCTTCTATCTTCTCTCGAACCACTGAATCCTGAAACTAGTCGTAAGTACCAAAAGATGGAAAATAATCCAAGGAATCCATTTCGATTATTTAAATTCCGATTAAATTGTATTCCGAAATTGTAATTAGTTAAAAAAATATTAATTAAAAACGTCAAAATGAATGAATTCACGTGCTGCCATCTATTGGCAGCATGGAGAGTTCATTCACGGCGGATTCTTTTTTTATCCCCTATTATTAGTTTTCGCATCCGGTGTTGCACTTTTTTTATTTATTTAACGGAAGTTGGTATTTCTTTTTGAGCGAGCTTCTGTGTTTGGATTTATAAACAATGGAAAAATCATTTTCATGCTTTTTTTTCTTTTTTTGTATTAAAGCGCTTAACTTCGTAACGTTTGTTAGGGAAAGTAAGTGACAATATTTGTTGATTGTAGAGAAAAACGGAGGCGGGGCATATGAAAATATATGGATCCCAAGGTCTCACGTGACCTCACTTCTCTCCGCCCAGGAATATCCTATTATTCGTGATAGCCCGTGCAATGCCGGGCCACACAGCTAGTTTCAGTTAAAATTCGTCTAATGTACTATAAAAAATACATCTAAATGGCTAACATAACAGGAATTAACAAATAAAATAAACTAAAATACAAACTACAGTTTTCTTACTAAAAATAATTTAGGAACCATAGAAAAATAGTATTGCGTATAACTTTCGCAACTAAGAAATTTGCATGAATAAATAAAGACAAAACATTCAAGAGATTTATTTTGTACCAAAGAATTTTAAATTAAAGAGAAATAAAATAGGCGAAACACTCTAGAGGAAAAAAAAATTATATGTATAAATAATAAATATAAGACCTTAAGGGATATTTTAAATTCATAAATAAATAAACATAAAACATAAATATAAGCAGTTATTATAAAAAATAAAGTTCTATATCCAGCAGCGTTCATGAAACTTCAAATACGGATGCTAACCTCGAAAGTCCTATGGAAATTTATTGAATGGTGAAGAAACAATGTTCAATTATGCATTGCTTCTTTAGTGGCATGCACATAACTATTACAAAATAATAGGATATATTAAATATATCTATATAAAAGAATTTATTTTCTGTCTGTAGATGCATGTATGCAAGGGATATGTTCTTCTATTTGTTTTTTATGAACACCCTGTCCATTTGACTTACCAGTACCAAATACGGCAAAATTATGGATTAGCGCAAGAGAGAACTAACGCCATAAACATTTTTTTCTGTATTCGAATATGATTTTTATATATTTAATGTAAATTGGTTGCCTCTTTTCTCGAATTTTCTGCATATATTCTCATTTGAGAACTGCAATTTCTGTGTCATTGCAAAGTCAAAATTTCTCCGTTCGAATAAGATTAATTTGAAGCTTCTGTTTAACTTTCTTGATTTTAAACAATTTTTTAAAGTTTACGGAAACGTCTTTCTTCAGCAAACGATTTTCGGCGTGGGAGGCGAAAAAATATGATGCTATATTTTAATTTATAAACATCGGCACATTTTTTCCCTTGTATTTTAATGTTTTATTCCGCAGCACATATTTTTTATTAAAATTTTGTTCCTTCTCAAGATTTTTTTAAGTTTATATTTTTAATCAGCAACTCCGGGAAAATTTTGTATAGTATGATTGTTTATTGTAAAGTTTTATTAATTATTACACGGTATATTGCTTAAAAATTTGAAAAAATGTCCATTCTAACTTCTCGCTTTTTCATTCGAACCATACTGTTATAAAGTAATAAAAGTGCTAGATTTGAAAGGTTTATTTCAATTAGGGGAAGGTTAGTAACAATATTTGTAGAAAAATAAAAACGGAGGTATGCATATGAAAAAATATGGGTCGCGAGCAACACCACGTTATGAGCTAGTGTCTTATAAATAAAATAAATAAAGTATCAAATTTTAAAGTGCATGTCTATAAGAGAATGTGAACCACATTTGTTTATATACAAAAAGAAAAATCAAAGATAACCGTTACACTATACGTCTTCTACAATGAAAAAAATATATATTAATCTCCTGAAGTGTTCTTAAACGTTTTACAAATCTACTGGCACCTTGTTCACAAATAATGTTTCAGGGTTAAAACTGTATTTCTATCACAAATAAAAAACATAACATCGGCATTAATGATTTCCAAAAAAAGTTGTACACTGAAAAATAAAAAGAATCTCATTCCGATGGAAATTTCTTAGTATTCAGATATTCAAATGATGCCTTCATTTCCATGCAATTCCAGTGTTGTGCACCGGAAGAATAAATCTTATTTGGCTTTCTGTTATGACCTTCAAATAACATACATTCGGAAGACATAGTGCACACATTTTCGACCATGTTCTCATACGAAGAATTCAAACTACAAACTTCCCTTTTACATCCAGTTCGATTTCTACAAAAACGCGAAATCCGTTTAGGTATTTCTGGTTCGTTAACCTGCCTGGTATTGCCAACCGATGCACGGAAAGTTTAGCCATAGCTGAACAGGGAAACGGTCTAAATCTACAAGAAATCTGATTCAGCGGTTGTAGAGAAAGTACGCATATTTTGTATGCTGAGTGTCGGAAGGAATTTTGAAATCATCGTGTGTTCAGGTTTCGTTGTACGTAAAGGGAAGTGATTGGATTCAGCTGCTTAGAGGGAATCACTAAATCTTTCGGTCTTAGAAATAAAATCCAGAACGGGCATTCAAGTTTCACAGTTTTAACTTTTAATCTTTTAAATAAGTTAATTTGAAGGAACTACATAAACAAATAAAACTTTTGTTGAAACGAATTAATTCTCCTTATAAATAAAAAGCTTGTAACTGGCATTATCAACTCACGCGCAATTCCCTACGCATGCTTATGAATGGGAAAATTTATTTCCTTATTACATATAATGAAAAAAGGTAAAAATCTGTATTACTTTTTTGACTGTATGTATAAGTACGCGATCATGTGTGGTCCAGACCTAATTTCAATCCTTTTATTTGAGATTATGAAATCCAGATCATGTTTGCAAGATTTTTCGTACTTCTTAAAAATCATTTGATACCTTTTATTTACAATTAGCGAGGTCTTAAAATTCATTTGCCATTGGATTCCATTACATGTCTTGAATATATTTATGGATGTAATCAATTATGAAAATGCCCATCGCAATTATCAATCGCAAAGAATCTCATTTTGAGGAAAATTTCTAAATATTCAGAAATTCAAATGATGTCTTCATTTCCATACAAAACTAGTGTTATGCCCGGTAAGACTAAATCCTATTTGGGCTCCTTTTATGACATCAAAATAACGTTCATGCGGTATACATAGTGTACACGTTTCCAACCAACTTTTCAAACGAAGAATTCGATCTACAAGATTCCCTTTTACGTCCATTTTGATTTCTACAAAAAACGAAATCCGTTTACGTACTTCTGGTTCGTTAAACTGCCTGATGTTGCCAATCCAAGCACGGAAAGGTTAGGCATAGCTGAACAGGAATACTGTCTAAATCTACAAGAAATCTGATTCTGCGGTTGTAGAGAAAGTATGCATATTTTGTATGCTGAACGTCGGGAGGAATTTTCCAATCAGTGGAGATCCAGGTTTTGTTGTATGGAAGGAAAGTCGTTAGAATGGTCTGCTAGATGAAATTGCTAAACATTCAATTTCGGAATATAAAAATCTGTAATAGTTATTTATGATGCCCTATATAATTTGAAAGTGCGTATAGGAATTTGGAATTGTGAGAAATTGTGTTGGTTATTTTAACATTTTCTCCTATGAAGCAGTGTACTTTGTGAAGAAATTTTGTACTTGAATTCTGGCGTTCTTTGGAACTGTCAGTGGCTCGATATTTGTATGTCCGTAAGGACAGATAAAATTACTAGTTATTTATATATATAAGGACCTTAATCTTGTCTTATAGAGCCAAAAAGAATAGCACAAAAATTATTATCACAAATGGTTTGTATAATATTTTTATTTTTTTATAGAATATGCATTAGATTGGCCTGTTAGGTAAAGTTACTAAATCTTTCGGTTCCAGAATGAAAAATTTGGAATGGATATTTATTTGTTCTATATAAGTTTCTAAGTAGAATATCATTTAGGTTATTTATCTAAGTAGAACCACAAAAAAAACACAAAAATTAATATTACAATTTGTACATTATATTTACATTATTGATTTGCACGTTACTTTTTAGAATATATTGGAAAGAAAAATCAAAACATTCTTTTAAAATTGATGATTTTTTTGCTTGTCGATGAATGAAAGTACTTTCCACGTGCAACTAATTATCCACTTCAGTCACTAGCACCATGTATCGACTTAATTATTGAAAACAACTATGAAAGAACCGAATAGATGAAAGAAAAATATTCTTTAACTGGTTTTGAAGTTCTTTTTCTAAAGAATATATATTTAATTGAACTAAATATACAGTAGATAAAAATTAAGCGTTATTCCTAGTGGTAATAAATATTAATAAATATCGTTTTAATTAAAAAGCGCTTTTTTCGCCTAGAAATAATGATGTTTATCAAACAGCATTTTAGTCGTAGGTACAGTACCGGAAAGCAGGATCTTCCTTAAAAATAAACAAGTCAACGGCCAGGTATAAAGGAAGAAAATCAGATTAGAAAGTGCTTGGGTCTATTGAACCAGAATGTAAACTATCAAGATTAAACAATTTCCAAAACTGAACGAAAACAATTTATGTAAGTGTTTTAAATTTGACACGACTTCTTCATTTCCAGTAAAAGCTTACATAGAATATTTGAAATACGAATCCTGTTTTGAGCAACGCCAACGATTTAAATTTATTTGCAATGTTTTCCTGACTTCTTCAAATATTCTTACTGGTGTAATATATCCATTTTATCATCCAAGACTGTTTTCCGAATATAAATACGTTCCTTAACATATCAGGAAATACAGCCAGAAATAAAATCCTGAACAAGAGAATTAACCTTGAAACTCTTTTTAAGCACTAGTGGTATTAAATTTATATTTTTTATAAAACGATTATTTTATAAGACATCGTATTGAGAAAATATTACCATTAATTCCATAAATTTGAAACTAAGAAAATATACGAAAACTTCGAAAAATATAAATTCGAACAAACAAAGCGATGTATTTAAACATTTCATTAACACAGTTTTAAAAATGGGGATCTGAATTAGATTTCTGCTATTAATGGGCATGTTTATGAAAGATGTGAATTGATTTAAATTTTCTGTATGCTTGAATACAGCTGTAAATATGTTTCATGAAAGATTTCAAATCGAATAATTTGAAATATTTTCTATATTTATTGAATTTAAAAACCAGTAGAATGCTAAGTTTTTCATACTAGAACACATGATTTTTAGCAAAGCACTGAATTTTGAAAAATCATGCAATAAAGAATTATTCATTCAACTAATATTTTTGTAATTTGCCTTTCTGATTAGAACAGCATTCATTTAAATGAACAAAAAATTTCCATTTTAAATCCATTTTGAGATCGAAATATTACTGTTTGGAGTACACTTTCAAATGAACTACTTAACGTTACAAATTTGAAGTAACGTTTCCCTCATCGTGCAAATAATTAAAAAACCAATTCATTTGGACATCACAGGAATGCCCTGATAAACATTTAACATAAACGATACAATCGCTATTTATGAGAAAATCGCAGCTACGTTAAATATACAACAACTATACTGAGTAGATATCAAAACTAGAATGCATCAGAATAATGTAAAAATTTATAGCATTCATGCAATCTCGTTACATAAAACTATTTTTCCAAATTTATTACTTGCCATAACGATGGAAGACAAATAATATGACTTATTTGAACACTAAATCACTCAACGGCGTTCCCTGTCTCTGTCTTTAAGTATATGAATGTCAGCTTAAATGGTTTTGCTTATTAACCCTCTCACACCGAGCGAGGAGGTCTAAAAATTTCACCATAACCGCGACAAAGGCCGGTCTGAGGCGGTTGCCTTCTGTTAAGGGGAGGTGAGGTTATTTATTTATTTATTTATTTTATTTATTTATTTACTCAAAGAAAGCACACAACAGAGATGACTCCATTTACAGAGTGCATGAAAAAAATATACAAAATCACAATTCACAAAATGAATTAAAACACACACAAAAAAAAGTAACTGCAGAGAATACAACAGTTTCAAGATCAAAACCTCATCAATTATAAAAATGTAAACACATAAATGTTATAAAATGAAAACATGCAATTACAAAGGCGCCAAAAACACACCGAGGCCCGAAAAGTCTATGCCGCACACCGGCAAAATAGAATTATGTAAAAAAAATCACACAATATATTCTAAAGAAATGTAGAACACCAAATCAAAAAAAAATAAAAAAGCAAGGGTCAAAAATTCAAACACACACAAACACTAGATCAACGTATAAAAATCTTAATATGTATAGTCAAGTGTAAGAAAAGAAAAAGAAATCAGGTCATGTATATAAAAGTTGAAAACAATTCGATTTAAAAACAGTAGGAGACATATGATAAATGTCCAGTTCACCAGAGATCTTGTTAAAAGTCTTATAAAATTTATACAATGAGAACCTGTCAATATAATTAAATCTAGAATACACATTAGGAAACGAACCCCGGTTCCTCAAAGATCTGGCAGGCACAGCGAAATTTATAGCGCTCAGTATATCAGAACAATCGATCGAACCATTTATTACCTTGTAGAAGAAAAGAACACAAGAAACATCTCGTCTGGAACACAAACTAGGTATATTAAACATATCACGTAGATAGGAAGAAGATATATCTTGTAAGTAAATTCCATTTTCCTTGTAAAGCAAATATCGCAAGAAGTAAGTTGTTTTGAATTCGCTCAATAATTTCAATTTTATTACGGTAAATGGTATCCCAAATGATATTACAATATTCCAGACTGGATCGTACATGAGCGTAGTATAAAACCTTCAGGGCAATTTCACTCGAAAATTCCTTAGTTTTGCGTTTAAGAATTCCAAGTCTACGATATGCCTTAGAGACCATGGAATTAATGTGATGGGAGAAATCAAGTTTAGTGTCAAAGATGATACCAAGATCCGTGACTGAATCAGAGCGTGATAAAACAAGATCATTAATTTTATAAACACGATTCAAGGGCTGAGATTTTCTAATATAACTAAGAATACTACATTTTTCAATGTTTAGATATAACTTGTTGACTGTGCACCACTTAAAAAGACAATCAAAGTCACTCTGCAGAAGGACAGCATCTAGATTGGAATTCATTGAACTAAACAATTTCAAGTCGTCAGCAAATAAAAAACACTCACAGTACTTAAAAACACTAGTAAGGTCATTAATGAAAAAAATAAAAAGCAGAGGTCCAAGATTAGAGCCCTGTGGGACACCGGAAGTACCCGAGAACTCACGTGAAACAGCATTATTAAAATAAACATAGAGTAAACCTATTACATAAATAAGAATGAAGCCAATTCGTCAGGTTAACATGGAAACCAAGACCTTGCAACTTATTTAAAAGAATGCCAAAATCGATAGGGTCAAAGGCCTTCGAAAAGTCGGTGTAAATAACATCAAGTTGTGAGCCAATTTGAAATGAAGAAATAATCTTATTTGTCAAGCAAAATAAATTAGTGGCCGTTGAAAGTTTAGGAATAAAACCGTGTTGAGATGGAGAAATTAAGTTCTTAACTTGGTGGAAAAACCTTTTATGTATTATACTTTCAAAAATCTTAGACATGGGACTTAAAATAGCAATGGGTCGATAATTTTTACAATCCTGTGCATCTCCTTTTTTGAAAACAGGAATAATTCTTGTTTGCTTCCAGACATAAGGAAATACGTTTGATCTCAACGATAGGTTAAACAAAATAAGAAGAGGATAAATGAAAAATTCTGCACAACCCTTAATAATAAAAGAAGGAATATTATCCACACCAACAGTTAGAGAAGATTTTAATTCCCTGATTGCCAAAACCACATCATCATAAGTAACGCTGTCGATTTTAACCAAATCACCGACACAGTTGCTCTTGAACTCATTCTTTATATCATAGTTTGTGCTAGGTTTGAGATAAGTGCAGTAGGGGGTCCAATTATCCTTGCCAATCACAGCCCATTTCCGTGCGCCTTAAGGGAAGGTTATAGCAGGTGTTGGGGTGGTGGAGTAAATGACCACCTAGGTTGGGAGAATCCAACCTAGGTGGAGAGAACCAACAAAGAATCGTTTCGTCCCCAAAAGGCCCGGTTTTAAAGGGAAAAGAAGAAAAAAGTAGCCTCGGGAATAAAGAGCTAATATGCATTCGAATTAATGATTTTTCTCATTTGCAGCGGTTAAACAACAGAGATTGGGTTTGAGATTTCCAATGTTTTAATTTGTAAAGAAATATTGATTAAAAATTATTTCAATGATATTCTCTTCTGGTGACAATATTGAACAGCACATCACAAATATTTATTACTACAATCAACAAATACTGATGAAATGGCGATTTTAAAGTATTATTCGAAAAAAAATCATTACAATGCGCGAACTAAATAAGCTAGATTTTTAGCATTCAAAGCAATATTTCTTACGCATATTTCTTTTACTTTTATAAGACGCAATCAACAAATTCTGATGAAATGGCGATTTTAAAGTATTATTCGAAAAAAATCATTACAATGCGCGAACTAAATAAGCTATATTTTTAGCATTCAAAGCAATATTTCTTACGCATATCCCTCTTACTTTTATAAGACGTAGTTCTTTCTCTTTCATTCAATAAGAGTCTGAAGCAAAAACTAGCCTTAACTGTTTTGCATTTACATCAGCAAAGCTATGATTCCTTTCACTGAGCTGCTCTGAAAGCGTACAGAAGAAACGCAAATTAGATTACAACCTGCGAGGCCTTATTACCATATTGGTTATGAGCGATTTTCATCTTATGTGTCATTACCTGCAGGTAACTGTACCCTGACGGACGCCATACCGCTTCAATCAGGCATAGATCTAAACCAGCGCGAGTGTTCTCCCCAAAACTTTCTCGTATCAGCCCTAACGCGGGTGGGAAAAAAATACACAGACCGACAGTAACATGGACGATTCCCTAACAGAGATGGGGGAAAACGCTCGCACCGTATGTTGCGTCATAGAATGGTGAAGAAACCTAATATGCAATTTGAACGCCTTTTCACCAGCCGATTGAAACCAAAATTGGACACAGGTCTGCAATTAAGATAAGAAGACAACATATCAATTTTTATTTATCTAAGCAATAGGGTTCAGGTGTTATCATCTTCAGAAGCATGTTATTATATAGACCGACAGGCAGTCAGCCCTTTGACAGATTTGGTCCAAAATTTG
This sequence comes from Araneus ventricosus, assembly GCA_013235015.1. Lineage (NCBI taxonomy): Eukaryota > Metazoa > Arthropoda > Arachnida > Araneae > Araneidae > Araneus > Araneus ventricosus. Next base: position 9,508 of record BGPR01013842.1, on the reverse strand, counting down.
ACACCGACCTACATTCCTGATGATAAAACTGTGCACCAAATTTTATCTATCTACCTATTTAATTTTTTGAGTAATCGTGTTAAAATAAACACGGACAGACAGACTTCACGCAGAAGGATTTTGTCCAAAGTTTGAAAGAAATCTAAAAATTATTTGTAAAGATCACATACCAAATTTCATCCTTGTAAATCTAATAGTTTTTGAGTCATCGTGTTCACATACAGGCAGACGTAATTCCAAGATTGTGTTTTTCGGATTCAGGGAGGTCTAAAACGTGGAGATTCGTCAAAATCTCGAGTTCGAATTTTTTGACTATTACAATAATTTCTTTTTGTATACTTGGTATACTTGAAGATAGAAACAGGTTTCTATTAACTCTTTAATCCCGAGGCGACTTTTTTCTCCAAACCCCTTCAAAAACCGGCAGTTTTGGTAGGAAGCAACATGAATTGGACTCGCTCAACCTGGGTGGTCATTTACCCCATCCCCTGCTATAACCTTCCTTTAAGGAGCACGGAAATGGGCTGCGGTTGGCAATGATGATTGGACCCCCTACCACGCTTATCTCCTAAGCGATCTCAGAACCTCACCTCCCCTCAAAAGACGCCAACCGCCTCAGACCGGCCTTCCTCGTCGTTAAGGGGAAATTTTTAGAGCGCCCGGGACGCATATTTACAAACCCTACCCTAAAGGCAGGAAATTAGCCAATATTATTGGCTGCGAGTGCCGGTGACGTCTCTCTTTGCTCTCGCACATAGCGTACGGAAATCAAAGCAAGAATCGCCCTTCTTTTCAAAGGGATATATTTAGTGAATGACTTCGATTATAATCCTCAGCAGTATCTTGCTATATTTCTTTGTTTCCCATTATTCGTTTGGTCTTTAAGGAATTTCATATAATAATTTTTTAATATTGTTTCTGATTAACGCACTCGGCACTGTTTTCCTACAGTTGAGCACAGAAAACATTCTTGCGTGGATTGTAACATTTCTAACAAAGGAAATTATTTTTAAAAATATTCGTGACAACCAGCGGGAGTGGCCTCCCCTAAACTTTCTCGTAAACTTTCCCAAAAAGGTGCTGTTTCTCTCCCCCCCGCGTGGATAAAAAAATTCGAACCTACTGTAACCCAGAGAATTCAATGAATATCAGAAGGTTTTTCATTGTAGATTATAGTGATTGTAAAATATTTACGTAAAGAATCAAATTCAAAGAGATGCGTAGCGATTAAATGCGAACCGATTTCCCACTCTTACCGTCTCAAGGACAAAGTGGCGTAATCCTTCCGCGTGCACAGGCATTGCTACCAGTACGCATGCTCATAGAGTTTACGATTATACAGACCGACAGACAGTCAGCCCGTTGACGGATTTGGCCCAAAATTTTATACGGACCTACAATCATGACAATAAAAATATGTACCAAATTTTATCCATCTAGCTATTCAAGTTTTTGAGTTATAGTGCTCGCATGACCGCGGACAGACAGACAGGCAGACTTCTCGTAGACGGATTTTGTCCAAAATTTCATAGAAGCCTACAAATTATGTTTAAAGACCACGTACCAAATTTCATCCCCGTAGCTCTAATAGTTTTCGAGTTATCGTGTTCACAGACAGACATAATTCCAAAATTGTGTTTTTCGGACTCGGGGAGGTCTAAAACGTGGAGATTCATCAAAATCTCGAGTTCGAATTTTTTGACGATTACAATACTTTCTCTTTGTATACTTCGTATACCAGAAAGTAAAAATGTTATTCGTGAGTAAAAAGAATAATCACTTGATTAAATAAAATAACGAAGTAGGTTAGTATCGTAGTTCGGAATTCTAAGCAACAGAAACCTAAACAGATTCGAAGTTCGCATTTAATGACGTCGCAAATTACGGCGAAGCGAGCGCGAGCCAATGATATTGGCTGATTTCCTGCCCTTGTTGTATCAGGGTAGGGTTTGTGAATATGCGCCCGGGACCGCCTCGCTCGATGTGAGAAGGTTAAAATATTCATGCCTGTGTAAGAAGTACTCATATTGTTTTTAAAGACGAGTGACCTATTAAGTGAAGAACCTCTTTAGTAAAACCGTTAAATCTTACTAATGCGTTAGTTTGGATGCTTTTGTTATCCTTATCTCGATGTATTCTCGCTAATCATTTTGTGTTGGTGGGATACTTTGAAAGAACCTCTTTGTGGAGGATAGAAATGATTTATTTGGTTCCAGCCCATAGAAATTTTGGGATAAAAAAGGGACAGTTTTATTTGTTGATAAATAAAAATATTTCTGTTTTTTCCAGTGAACAAGAAATGCAAGATAAATTTTTTGGCTTGTGAAGAGATATTACGAGTTGCTCTAGAAAATGACTGATTGGTCTTTAAATACAGACTCACTGGTATTTAAATACAGTTGAAATTTACGAAGAATGTCTGCTCCTTTTTTCTCATTGTAGTAGGTGAAAACTTAAAATGACATTTAATGGGAATAAAATGATGGATAGTTTTCTGTAACTTCCATCTGCTATTTTATTTTTTTGTTTTGTTAAACTTCTGCTTTCGCAGAGTATCGTCATTTGGAGCTGGTTTAATGATCTCGATTGGAAAAAGTTTTAGACTAATTTGAAAAAATGATGAATAAGGAGAAAAATATTTTGGCACAGTTTCAGTTGGAGATGAACGAGAAAAATTAAATTTAGAGAAAAACAGATTTACATAAAAGCAGAATAGAATCCAAACAACATTTCATTCATTAAATCTATCTGGCATTTTTGCAATATGCTTTTCTAGTATCTAGAATGTGTGCGAAACAACTTCATATTAAATGCTTAGACATATAGATGTTTTTTGTAAATTATTAGAGAAATAATTATTATGCTGCATTTTTCTCGAAATAATTTTAATTATAATTAGTATGATATGCAGTGGATTGGAAATGGTTAAATTTTCCGTAATAAACTTCTCTTGTTTGGGTTCAGTTTTTTTTCAAAACCGTATCCCATAGATTATCGATCGATTACTTATTTGCACAGCTGTATCTAATTTTTATTTGAATGCAAGAGTGACTTGTAGAAAGTCCGTTTCGTTGTGATTTTTCACAAGGAAACTTTATTACAAACAGAAACATACAGTGTGATAACAAAATGCAAACTATTGGCTGTTTTTCTACATATTAGCCACCGACATTGATACATTTGTCGAACGGTGAAATCAATTTAAAGAAACTATCCTGGAAAAAAAAGTGCCCGACGAGCGAAGCAAATTCTCACAGCCCGCTGCACTTCTCCATTACTTCAGAGAATGCAGAAAAAAGGTGACAGTCTGCTAGGACTAGATCAGGGCTGTAGGCCGAGGGATTCAATCTTTCCCTTGCCAGGCGATTAGTTTAGTTTAGTTATATTAACGTCCCGTTTTGAAGCAACACGAGGGCTATTTTGGGACGGACCTCGTAATTTTGAACCACGTTCAGATGACGAGGACGACGCCTGAGCTGGTACCCCCTCCCCAAGCGTCCTGGCCACACCAACGGGAGGACGTTTGGCCACTACGTACGATTTAGCGTGCAACAGGACCCATACACGGCGGATCTTCGGTGGAGTCGGGTTTCGGGCCGGGGCTGTCCGGCCCCAAGGCCAGGACCTTACCACTAGGCCACCGCGGTCCCCCTTGTCAGGCGACGAATGTGAAGAAAGGCAGCAAGCAGGTTGTTAACTTACTTCTGTGCGAATAATGTATCAATTAATTTCGGTGGCGAATATGTGAATAATAGCCAAAAGTTTCTATTTTGTTATCCCACTGTATGTTTCCATTTGTAATAAAGCTTCCTTGTTCGAAAGCAGGGCGAAACTTACTTTCGGAAAGTCCCTCGTAAGTGTTGAACATAATTTAGTGTTGTAAATAATCTTTTGATAACGTTGAAAGCCGTAGAATTGAATTGGAATCCGGAATCTTCATTCCTTAGCAGGAAATAACTCCACACAGGCACAGTTCTAGCATTATATATGTAATGGTTCGAATTTTGCCTCGTTGTGTTACCTGTCGTGATACCGAAGGCACTCTCGCATTGACTTCCGAGTGACGCTCCAGCCTCTCTGAAATTAGTGTTACCTTCGTGTGATCTTACATTAATCGGTAGTGGCCTTTCCAGAGTATGGAAAGATTAGGCGCGTTCTCTAAGGTCTCTTGCACTTACTCGTGCTCACCGGATCTCTTTATTTTTGCTGCATTTGCACTTGGTCACTTTGCCAGAGATATGCGAGATGTGTTGTCTTTGCTCAAGGATTAATCTCTTAACTACTTCAGACGTTGAGTTGATTTTGCCACTTAAAACGGAATGTAGAGTCTACAATAAACATGGTTTAGATTTTATTACGACTGCTTATTTATTAAACAAGTGCCTACAACTCCAACCCGCCGATAATCTTATCAAAATCGACAGGATATATATATATATATATATATATAGTAAATAAAAACACCAAATATCAATTCATCAATCTACACAAACTACACTATAATTGCGATATACATAATTAGGATTACATTAAATTATTCTATCCATCATCATTCAATCAAGATACAGAAAAACTTTACTTGCAACTATTAGCTCTAATAATTAACCAAACTTGAAAAAGACAATCCTTATATGAAATTCCAACAATCAGCATGGCTAACTAGCCTGGGGATTAGTTCATCCTGTTAATCTAGATTTATATATTGTAGTAAATTAAATACGCCAATTATCAATTTGCACAAAAATGCATTATATTTATAATATATATAAGTATTAAAATTAAATTAAATTACCCTATCTATAATCATACATTCGAATTACAAAAGAAAATTTGACTTAAAACTATTAGCTTTAATACTTATCAAAACTTGAAAATACAACCCTGTTTGAAATTCCAACAATCAAAGTAGCCAACCAGCCTTGGGACACTGGTTTATCGCATTTATATATATATAGTTAAATATTTTCCAAACAATCAAAACTTAAGTAACATTTTCACCAAACACTTATTAAACTAGTAATTAAAATTAAAAATAAAATAATGTTACCTTATTAAAAATCATGCAATGAAATACACAAAGATAGATTATAGTTAATGAGTAAAATGGTGTCCAACAAGGAATTCATTTTAAAATTAAATAACTCGGCAACGGAGATCGATAGAAAACGAAACAGTGATATTTAGTCTGAAAGCCGTAAAATCTGATAAAAGTTTCAAAATTAGTTATAAATGTTACCGACAGGTGGCGCGTAGTTGTAAAGCTATTCAGAATCCGATAAGAAATCTATAAACTGTCCTTGGCAAGCACGAAAATGCCTAATTTGAATCGATTGTGATGTGATTGCAAGATTACTTAAATGAAGTTTATAGCTTTCTTGAAATCTGAACTGTGATTACAACGTACAGCGCCACCTGTCGGCAACATTTATAACTAATTTTGAAACTTTTGTATCAGTTTTTACGGCTTTCTGACTAACATATATCACTGTTTCTCTCTTCATCGATCTCCTGCCGAGTTATTTAATTTAAAATAGGGAGTCCTGTTGACACTGTATATATATATATATATATATATATATATCAATGTCAAAAATCAATCATTGTGAAATAAATTTTTCCACAAATCTCCTTGAATTGCAGCATTATTGCGCATTCGTTGCGTTTGTTTTTTATATTGTTTTATATTCTCTTCCCTTATATATATTAGCAGTACGCGCACGGCGATGCCCGTGGAATCAGGACTTCAACAAAATTAAAAAAAATCGCCCTACAATGAACGAAAAGTTGTCAAAACAAAAGATACACATTATAGATTTTCCCGCTTATTTTTTCCGCGATAATAACATGTAGAAAACAGTACAGAGTACATTAATCCAAACAATATAAAAAAATCGTTGCCCGTGGAAGGGACTTCAATAAAATGAAAAAAAATTTCTTAGAACATGACAGAAAGCTGAAGGTTATGACGTCACCTGGCCCTTCATCCAATCAAATTGAAAGCTGCGTTCCGAAGGCTATCGCTGAAGAAATTTAGCCTCGACAAAATAACTTTCATCTGCCCAGGAATAATTTAATTTAAAAAAACGGGAAAAGATATTTTAAACGTTCTTGTTTTAAATCAGAGAACTGTTCTAGTTATAAGCTGAAAAAATTGAAAATAATAGTGTTCTTAGAAAGTCGGATGCAACAAATTTAAAACAAAACTAAAATTTAGGTGGTGAAACATATTTTTTAAAATTCTCAAAATTCAGTAAATTACGTTAGAAATTCAAACTAACTTCATTAGAACGGAAATCGCGTGCTTTCCGATGGTCTATCTATTTTGTCGCAATTATTCGAAACCATTCTATTGGGAAATAGTGCGAAAAATCAACCAAACAAGAAAACATTAAATAAAAAAAAATTCTAGATTTTTAAAATTTCAGCTGAGGTGCATTCAGTCACCATTACGACTACCTGTATCAAATTTCATGGCTGTAAGTGCGATAGATCTGTCTGGACATCGCCGACAAACACACACAACACAGCAGCACACAAACATTGCCTTTTATAAGTATAGATATATCCCTTTGTTTATTTTTTCTGTCTATAAGAACTTCTCGGATTTTCCGCAGATTTTTTCTTGATATTTTGTAATGAATGTTTATGATGATTTTACAATTCTGCTATGATTGGATTGTTTCTTATTTGTTATATATATATATATATATATATATATATATATATACTAAAGTATCAATAAACAAAAGCCGAGTTGTTAACCAATTTGTTTATTATATAAAATATTTTAAGAGTGGCGGGCATACCAACATCTTAGTTGAAGTTTCTCAAAAGTGTGTCAGAACCCGTATTCTCTCAGGTAGGAATACACATAACAATCGACCAAAATGAAGGGAATATTGGCTATTTTAATAAATTACGTAAGGTTTTCAGGAGGATGCATGGCGTCAAGGAGTCTGATTTCAAGATTTGTGTTCGCGTGGAAACGATTAAAATATTCTTTAGTATAAAATATGCCAAGAGAGGATTTAATATACTCCAGCGCGGGAAATAGAATGAAGCTGAGTTTAAGAAAGTGATTTTGGAATACATTAAGACTTTAAAATATATAATATTAGAATTTGTAATAAAATTAAGTGAGATTATTACATATATATATATATATATAACAAATAAGAAACAAACATAGCAGAAATGTAAAAGCAAACATATACAACATAAACATTCATAAAACAAAATGTCAAGAAAAAATCTGTAAAAAAAAGCCGTAAGTTCTTAAAGAGAGAAAATAAACAAAAGTGGAATATATATATAAAAGGGGAAGATAAAATAATATTGGCATTGATATATATATATATATATATATATAATCAAAATTTCTTTAATCTGATATTAAAAAGTATTAATTATAATTTTATAAGAACAAGAAGAATTATTTTTCCCTAAGTATGGCAGAAATATAGTTGCACTTACTGTAAAATTTAAAAAAAATGACCAATTAAAACTTGAGTAATGTGCTTGCCCAAAATATCTGAGAGTGTTTCCAAGTTTCCTCAATCTAAATGCCCGCGACGACCCCGCTACCAAAAATGGTTTAAAGCAAAGAAGGGTCGCCGGGGAAGAGGGCACCCCAAAGCACGCTGAGGAACAGCGGGCTCCGGCCCAACGGGCAGATTTATTAAAATTCCAAAAATGAATACAAAGCACTACTCAAAAACAGGAGCAGTAAATTAATTACATAAAATAAATTTACAGACATAAAGGTGTGAACACCATGCGTACAGACTACGCCCAAGGGCGGTAATAAATGTGGCTAGGTTACAATGCCAAGACATAGTTCTGCGCCCAAGGACGATATTGGAAGGCAAATACAATTCATTGGAAAGCAAATGTAATACATTGGAAAGCAAATGCAATACGTATAACACAAAACTAGGATATGTGATAAGTAAAAGTTTTAGCTGAAAATGGATAAGCTTATCTCTATATACAAAAGTATGAAATTAAAATCCAATGAATCTGAACACATGGATGAAAGACCTAAAAAAGAAGAACGACATCACAAACAGCGACACAACACACACAAGCACACCAGACGCAGAAAAGAGTGTCAAATCAGTATGCACTCAGTACAGATGTGATAATAAAACTACAAATTACTAAACGTGGAATTACCCCTCAGTCAGCAAAGTGAGATAAAAATTTAAAGATACCAATTTAAAAACATTAAAATAATTAGCTAAAATAGATTCCAGATAAAACCCAAACACCCAGAGTCCTCTCGGGCGACACACCACCAAGAGATCAAAGACTGTGACACTCAAGCGCCGACAGGGGGCAAAGAAGTTACCCTTAAGAGCCCAACAGATCTCTCGAGATATACAAGCGACCATTAAAGATATATAGGAACGCAGACCACTGAACCCTGCAAACCTTCGCCATGGAAGGACCAACCGTAAGAGGGGTGTATTAAAAGGACCGACATAGGAGAGCGGCAGAAACACTTAAAAAGTATATTAAAAAATACATTATAAAAAGTAAGTTAAAAATATGATGAAGTATTTACAAGATGAAATATAATAATAAAAATATAGAATATTAAAAGTTTTCAACATGTATAAAAATATAATAAATAAAGTTACAAAAAAACAATATAGTACATATACAATAAAACCATTGGAGCCTAAGCTTAGTGGACTGAAGTGCCAACGAGGAATACGGAGTGGCCTTCACGCCTTGGGTGGCCCTACCAGGAGAATACACTCCCGACGTACTTCACCCACTCCTCCTCGCCGCACCCCCTAAAAGGGTAAACAGACCCATTGCTAATAAGGCAAACCAAAAGCAATATCAAAGTGAATATCGGTCCAAAAAGTATAATGCAAAAGTAAATAACACATAACACATTAAAAGATAACAGTTAAAAATTTTAGGCTAAAAACCATAGTAAAATGCTTAATAAATTAGTCCCCATAGCGGGTCAGTGAATCGCACAACTCGTTACTTATCCTGAACGATTGTGCCATTTTCCCGATAGCCTGAATATTGTTGATGAGATTTTTGAACCAGGTTATTTTATGAGCGTCCGCAGACTTCAATAAATGAAACTCCTTGGTGAGCGAGCAGTTAAAGGTATAATGATCTGCATCGCCCACCAGCCCGCAGACGCAAAGTGGTGACCCAATTCTTTTAAAGCGATGAAGATATTGAGGAAAAGGGCCATGTCCACTAAGAAAATAGATAAAAATTTTGTTGTGAATTAAAAACTTGGGGCTAACCGTACTAATAAATGATCTGACCCTAACCCCCGAGGCCGAGTCATATTGGTTCCAGTAAATGTTCCAAGAATTTTAAATGTGAGTTTTCAGTTTGCGATTTAAAAATGAACGAGGAGCTGGAATATCCAGCTCCAGCTCCTCTCCTGTAGATATGGCTTGTTTTGCGAACTGGTCGGCCAACTTGTTGCCTTCAATACCAACGTGGGCCTTTACCCACGAGAGGCCGACCA
>BGPR01013841.1:3758-38992 GCA_013235015.1 Araneus ventricosus | reverse complement strand
TTAAAAAAGTTTTACTGAAATTTATGCTTTAAATGAATTTGGTTGAAGGCAGAAATCTGGTTAAGAGGGAGTTTACTGTACTTCACATTTCACTTAATCTTGGTGTTTCTAACATAATTTAAAAAAGTTTTACTGAAATTTATGCTTTAAATTAATTTGGTTGCTAGTGGATTAAACAAATGACTTTTCTCTTGTATTTTTTCCCTTAGTCAAGTCAATTTTTTAATAAAAATTCTTTCTACAGCGTGAACAGAAGAGGACACGACTGAATGAGCTCCTTCTGAAACTCCTGAGTGCCGTGCCATGCAAACAGACTGTCGACCTCTCCTACCTTCTGGAGGGGGGTTTGGGGAAGAGGATTCGCCGGAAGGCAATCCTCAGCTGAAAGCAGTAGTTCGCCCCAGGGCGAACTCTTGACCTTTCGAGATCTGAACGGTTACCGTGATATGTACAGGCAGTTGGTGATTCTATCCAATGTTTTTAAATGTATCACACCCGCGTCGTCGCTCGGTCGATCCACAAAGGTATGCACTTTCGGTTGACGGCCCGAAGAGTGTCCGTCTGGTGAAATGTCGAATTGAATATCCGTGTGATGATTGTGACAAGAGAATAGAAAAAGAATTTACTCCCGTCCCATTTTTAGCTATAGTTTAAAATTGGAAATTGTTTTAGTGTGCTGGCAATGTGCTAATCGAAATGCCTGGCTCTGTTATTTTTTTAAAGTTACTTTACTTCAACTTCAATTACCTATTGCAAGAAACATTTGGTAATTAATGATTGTTAAAATTTTTTAGCAATGTGTGTTATTATTTAAGTGTATGTAAATTCACTTGGATTAATTTTTATAATAGATGGCATTTAATTTGTATAAAAATTGCCGATCGTCTAACTTTTATTAGGGCTGAAACTGACAGAAATATTCTGCAGCAAAATTATATTTTCTTATATGAATTTGAACTCAAAATAAAAAATTATTTATGTATGGCTGAATGCACTTGTATATTTGAATTCTTGGGAACTAAGATTTTTTTTAAAAATATTATTTTGTCAGAAATGACAATTTTTAAATTCTTAGGATGCTTTTATTGACAAATAAAGTATCTGATTTTGACTGTAATAGGCATTTATGTTTGTTGCAGGTGGAGGCAGGGCGGAATTCCTCTATTAATTGTCAGGGTAAAGATCTCATCGCACCAGCAGATTGGGAGAGTGCATTTAAAAAGCAAGCGAGTAAATCCTTCAGTATCCATGGGTCGATCCAGGCTGTTTTGCGGCACCTTCACAAAATTTCACGTCATAAAAACTGCCTCTTCACAAAACTGAAATTCACAAAAACGGCCCCTTTTTCAATCTTACTTCTTTTTTAAAAGTTTTTGAATGAGGCATTGCATAAAAAATATATATATATACGAGTATTTTTTTCAGTATTAATCAGATTACTGTACATATTTGGTTCAATGAGACACTTTTGATATTAAACGTAAAATATAGAAATATGACTGTAAAATTGAAGATTTTACATGATAAAAAGAATTTTCACAAAAATATTTTTATTTTTCACACAAATATATATATTTTCCCCACAAAAATAGGCCCCTTAAAAAAAAAAAAAAAACCTGGATTGACCCCTGATATCCATTCTATATGGTGATTTATTGACTCAGCAGTGAGACTGACACAGAGCTAAACATGACTGGTTCATAGATAGATTTAAAGAGTGATTTGCTTTCAGGATCTATTATAGACATAAATCAAGGCTTCAATAGACAAAACTGGGTTGAGAGGGGGATTACTCGCTTGTTTTTTGGAAACAGTTTTCCCCATCCTCTAATGTGATAAGGGGTGGGGGGCATCAAAAAAGTATTGAAAAGAATTTGAATTCAGAATAAATAGGGGTGCTTGTGATCCAGATTTTTTTACTTTCTCAAATTCGGAATTTCTAGATTTGTGAAATTTACTCTTTTTTTCTTTCAAATTCTATTTTAGAGCAAGTATATTCTTCAATGATTAATAATATAAAATATCCTTGAATGTTGATAACTTGAATGCTGCACAGGCTAAGAAAAATTATTTATTCTCAATAAACAATGATACATGTGTAGAAAATCCATTTTAAAACCCTATTGAGAGAGATTTTACCTATGTTAAATATTTCGAGAGAGCAGTAATTCAATAGGTAGACAGCTTAACCAAATTCATTACATTCCACGAGCCATCATCTTTCTACTAGCAGCTCATAATTTCTTAACATTTGTTAATATGCACATGCTTAAATTTCTCATCTAATACTTGAAGGTATATGCGTTTAAAAAACCTTTGTCCACATCAAATGCATTGATGTAAAAAATATAAACACAGCAATTCTCAGAACTTAAGCATCCATGTCACCTCCTTAAAAAATAAAAGAAGAAAATTCCCGAGAAACCGGATAGGAAATGAGCTGTATGAAATTATGCACTAAAACACAACTTAATTTTTAATATTTTTTAAATTTATTTTTTGCTTCATTAATTAAGTCAGCAGTTCCCAACCTTCTGTCACTCTTGTACCCCTTTATTAGTTTTTTAAAATTTTATACCCCCAACTGTCCCTCAGTAGAAAAAAGATTTTATTAATAATGCCTGGGACTTATATTAGTATAAGAATCAAACAACGCTAATGGACTTAATAAAATTTGTAGGATTGATTTTACTTTTTGTTCCATATTTTTTAAAATAGTGTTGGTTAAACGTCAAAACAAATGATAAAGTATTCAAATAATTTTGCATTGACCCTTTGCGGCGCAGTGTGCCACCTGATGGCACACTTAATTTCACTCACTTCTCAACTATTAAATTCGACTATAAATGGAAAATAATAGATTTAGGGTAGGGCTAATAGTACTCCTTTTAGCATGTATAGAGCAGCCTTATGAAATTTCGTTTCGGAATAGGAATTATTAGAGATAAAGTTTGGGGAAATTACTTAACTCGGAGATAAGAAATTTTTTCAGTTCTAGACTTTTACAATTTTAGCAAATTAACTCGAAAATTTTCCTCCAATATTCTTGAAGTCTTAATTTATGATTTTCTGTAAGATTCAACAATATTTTTTGAGTGTATCAAGGTGGCTGTATGTAAGAGGGTCCTCATATGAGGGGGTAATGCCCCCCCCCTCCCTCGGAATGAAGTAAGTTTTAAAAAAAAACAATTTGTAGATTCTATGTCTAGACAATAAACTAAACCCATTCATGATGTTTTTTCATCATATTTCAAAAAATGTAATGCCTTGCGCTGCAAAGGATTAACTTCTGATGACATCTAATTATTAATTACTAGAAATTAATCTACTTCTTCCTTTTTCTTATTTCGTGAATAGGCTTTCAGACTCGTACAATTTTCGCTTTCATTTTTCATGTGGACTTCAGATAATGAAATTCTATAATATTCTTTTGTTTTGTATTTTCCGCCATTTCCAAGATTGCTTTTGCTTACCCCTAACTGGTCCTCGGCTTACCGTAGGTTGGGAACCTCTGAATTAAGTTGCTTGAAAAAAACGTGTCTTCATGCATATATGTCTATCGCATCTTGAATTATTTGGAATTATGTCCCAATTTTTACTTGTGGTAGTTTTCCGGTTTCTTGCAATAGGATCACAATTGCCCCGCCTAAAGAAGTGCATGCATGACTCTTGAAAGTAAAATCACAATTGCCCCGCTTAAAGAAGTGCATGCATGACTCTTGAAAGTAAAATCACAATTGCCCTGCTGAAAGAAGTGCATGCATGACTCTTGAAAGTAAAATCACAATTGCCCTGCTTAAAGAAGTGCATATTTGACTCTTGAAAGTAAAGGTTTGAATTTTTGTTCCTGTTAATTCTGGTGACTTTGCCATGCATACCTTTCGGATCGACACTGTTGCGAGACAAACTGACACTATTGTAGATTTCGACCATCTGGAGACGCGCATTCATCCGCTCGTAACACAATCATTGACATTTCTGTGTTTGTTTCACGTCTTGCGTTGGAGCATCTGCCATCTATCACACGAAGCGGTAGCGTTAAGTTATTCATGTTGCATTTAGAAAAAGTTTCCTTTTTTTTTGTATGATTTGTTTACGTTATGTTCTGCACTTAAACTTTTATGATGAAAAAATTTTTATATTGTATATAGAGATTTTTAATCGGACGTTTTTATTTTAAGGAGTAGTTTTTTCCCCTCCTACTTTACTTTAAAAAATTTTTTTTTGGTTTGGCATGGGTGGTTGTGATTTTTGTGAAAAGTTTTTGAAATCTGGACTATCGGACGGATTTTTATGTTGTATATTCTGTAAAAAATTGATTTATTTAAAAAGTAATGTGACTTATTACAGTTGGAAAAAAAAATCTATTTCACTAATGATTATCAGTTAAAAGATTTTTTTTTCAAATATTTTATGATTTGGATGACTAAATTAATTTTATAGTGAAGTTACAATAGAAGCCATTTTAAATAGTGAGAGTGAAATGATATGCTATGAAAAAATCTCCAAATATTTTTAAAAATGTGCCAAATTCATCCTTATATAAGGTTAATGCTGCATAAGTAATTTTTTTTTTTCATTCATTCTTACATTGGTGTAAATAAACATTTGTCGTTTCCATTTTTTTAAAAATATTTTTTAATATCTTTTCAATTGAAATCTTTAAAAGCTGTTATAATTTTTAGATACAATTAAAATTTTATTTTGAATTTTGTTTTTTACTTTATAATGATGCCATCTTCTTTCTTTTTTCTCTGCACGTATAAAATGGATTTATGAAACAAGGTAAAATGTTAAATGCGATCCATAGCTATAATTTTGTTTTATTTATATAATGTTAGCTCATTCCAAATGCATTGATGCACATATATCTACATGAAAATACATCATTAAATTTTTCAGTAATAAGGTTAGTTTTCTTTCAAATTAGTAAATTTATGAGTTTTATAGATATTCACATTTTCCAAATTTTTAATCAATCCTCCCTTTGCATGTAATTGTAAAATTCGGGAATTCTCTACTTTTTTTTTTTATTTCGGTGATTATATAATTTGAAAATCATTTTTTAAAAAGCTACATATGTTGCTATGTTTATGGCGTGATTTATAATTATTTAAAACGAATGATGAATTAATGCATTAAATGCCGAAACTCTATTATTTCGCCTTAAAAAAAAAAAAAAAAAAAACCGATAACACAAATTAAATTTAAAAGATACAACTCTTTTGAAATTTTTAAATTAGAATGAATTATTTTTTAAAAAAAATTAGACTTTATTTTCAATTAGAAAAATTATATTAATTGAGTTAATGACTTTTAGAGCAGTCAGGTCAGCATTTATGAGCATACAAATAAAATTAAAAAACAACGAGCGTCTCAAAAAAAATAAGAGACAATGGTAAATAATGAGTTAAGTAAAAAATAATTAGATTATTTTCTGAATTTTTTTTTTTCTTTTCTGGAGTTCGAAATTTAGCCTTAACTTTATTTCATGATCACCCATGCTCTCCTGTGGTTTCTTCTTTGTGGTGAGAGTTTATAAAGTCTGTACTGTGCACAGTGATACCTCGCTGGACTTGTTTTCAGGGCGAGTATCTATACCTGGGGCAGTTGCCCTCGTCCCCTTTTACTCAAGTGGCATTGTATGTGGAATGAATTATATTGTACTTTTGCTAATCCCGAGAAATAAAAAGAATGTACAGTAACCTTAGCAAAGGTGTTCGGATCTTCTAAGTTCTTTGCATATTGATGATGTATACTTGTTTTTAATTTATTTTGTAAAATGAGTTTTTGTCTGTTGTGATTTAAAAAATTGAAATTGTTCATGCAAATTTTCCCCCTAGATTTCTCAAAAAATGTTGAGAACGATTTATTATTAGTAAAGAGAAAATTTTTAGAATTGACTGTTGAGAACTTGCTTAAGCCTTTAACGGTTGGTACTGCTAAGGTTTGTGTTTGTGGTGTGTTTAAATATATAATGCTGTAAATAATTGGAAAAAAGTAATCCTATGCAATTTGAAATGCCGCACATTCAGAAAATTTGAAATACTTTCTTTTCCATTTGTTTTTATTCTGCAGTCCATAAGTCGTTTTATTCTACATTCCGCAGTCCATAAATTTTTTTATTCTACATTCTGCAGTCCATAAGTCTTCATGTAGAAAATTGAATACATGGTGGAGTGATGATGACATTTAATTTGGTTTTTATAGAAAAAATTTTCATAATATATAGTTTCACTTTGTGAAGAGTTAGTAGTTAATTTAAAAGACAGTGGAAATTTGTAGGGTTTTTTTTTTTTTTTGTTTGTTTGTTTCCTAATGAAATTAAATTACCTTGTTTATTAGAAATTTTTTTTTAAAAAAAGAAGAAATCTGCTAATTTTCGCTTTTAGAAATTTTTCAGAACATTAAATGGTGCAGTACAAATAATGACATTTGTTTTTTATGGAAAAAATTTATATGTAAACCTAATGAATAGTTTGTAGTTCATTTTTTTAAAAAGTTGAAATTTTTACTTTTTTTTTTTATCTAGGAATAAAATAAAATTATTTTGTTGATTGGAAATTGAAAAGAAAGAAAAAAAGAAAAAAGAAAGAAATTTGCTTATTTTTATTTTGAGAAATTTTTCAGAACATTATGGTAGTAAAAGCATAAATTGTTGTTTTTAGAGAAACTTAAATCTATAATTATTTTCATATTTTATTTTGTCTTAAATTTTGCTGTAGTTTGAAGACATTTACTGTGATGCATATAAAAAATATAAATGCACGTTCATTGAAAGTTCCTACCTGTTGCCCTTACCTGTTTTCTGCAATTATTATGATGGAACTTAGTTTCTTTTTGATACAGACTTTTAAAGAATTTCAAGTTCTGATTGGTATTGTCAAATATGCCAGTTTTGTTTCTAGATGAAAATTAAACATTGATGAAATTTTATTTTTGTGAGTAATTGATGATTTCCACGTCCTTGTATTATTATTTTTGCCATAGTTTTATATTTTAAGCAAAAATTTATATTACTCATTAAAGCATTTATTTTTATTGTTATAATTTGAACAGCAAATAAAGCTAAGAATTGCTTATGTTAGTTTTATTTGGACCTTTTTTACTTTCCTATGCAAAATAAAGATTTTTAGTCCCCATTTTTTGTGATTATTTCTATTGGTAACAATCAATTGAATTTGGTTTTATATAACTTACAGTTACTTATAATTAGACTTTATATATATATTTTTATCTGTGCATGGTTTGTGCTGTAAAATTTGTATGCCAAATTTGGTTTTTGGAAACAATGGCAAAAATAAAAATGTTTAGATAGAAATTTGATTTATAAACTGCAGAATGTGGAGTGCTTAGGAAAAGCTGACATTTTGGTTTTCTCTAATATTTTCCCCCCATGTTTCAAAAAGAAAGAAAAAATTACTCCTTCTGACAGGTTATTTTCTTAATTTTAAGTTCTGTTCTTAAGCGAGATAATGTGCAATAAAGTGTATTATGAATTTTCATGCCGAAGTTTAAAAGAAACTAGTCAAAAAACGCATCATGCCAATTTTAAAATTTGTTTTGTTGCCGATTCGCAGCTTTTGAATGTTGTCGTTTGCTGTCTTGTAAAGGATATCGATGTGTAATTATTGTAATGAACTGAAAAAAAAGGATGCCTTTACATGTGAAATCAAATTGGGTAGAAATAAACAAATTTTATCGCCACCAACTTGATAACAAAATATTTATATTGGTGTTATGCATAGGTAAATGGTGAATCATTTTATTTGTGTGTGAGTAATTTAATTATTTGAATGTGTAGTTATACAGCATTAATTTCAATTATCCAAATTGTTAATTTTGGTTCTACAAGTTGTATGTTCTAAATTTGATTTGTATCTTTACTACCCAGTATTTTATATTCTCTGTCTTATTTGATGGAAAAAATATACTATTATCAAAACATTTTCATTCTAATTCAATTATATTCTTTGTGCTTTTGATTTTAACGCTCCTCCCACACTTAAAAAATTAACTTATTTTGAAAACGGCATTGTAGTACCTCAGATGTAAAAGTTGCACATGTATATCATTAAAAAATTTTCTTGTTATACTTTATTGAACTGTATTTGAAACTTGAAATCAAATTATTGCTCACAGTGTATTGAAAAGTAATATGATTGAAATGTTACCTTTACTTGAATATATAATCTGATTTTTCCCCCACTTTATGAAAAGTAGCATCATATTTAGTTATGCAAGGTGTTTTAATTGAACTTGTCAAATGTTTGCTGTATATTATCTGCTATTGGGTCATTTTTCAGTGCGTGTTTGGTAAATAATTGGCAACTGCAAAGCCTTGATAACTTTTGTGCAAGAATGAAAATCATTTTTGTTAACGTTTTATTTTAACTTTTCACATCACAGGCTCTGTGATTAATTGAAAGAGTAGGTGTGAGAAATTTTTTTTTTTTTTTAACTGCAAAACTTTGCTGAATTTTCTTTATTTAATAATTTTTACTGTCAGTTGGGTAGCTTTGAAACTCCCATTGCTTTAATGAATATAGACTTTTTTTTATATCCTGATTATTTAAGTTGGGCATTTTTTTCCATTAACCAAAATTCTAAGGTGCAAACATGCTGCTGAAATTTTAAGTTGAAATGATAGTTCTGTGTATAGTTTTTGATGGTGGGTAATAAATTTGGTGACGAGCTTTGAAAAAAGAAAATTAATGTGTGAAAAAAATGCATTTTTTCCCCCCTAAGTCTTTTGCATAAATACCGTTTGAAAGTGGTGCAGATTTAAAATAATGAAATATTATAATTAATATTAGGATGCTTCATGACAAGCTAAGACTCTTTCATGTATTTTTTTCTAAAATTTAATTGGAGTCTTATTTTTATAATTTCTTGGGGGAAAAAACTCGCATTATTCATACTAAGTACTGTTTGCATTCCAGCTGTTTTTGCTGCCATTGTGGCCAAGTGAATGACATTAATTATTTGCTTCTTGTGACCAGTTATGCTCATAACCCGATGATGCCTCTCCACTAAAGATTTTCGATTCCAGTCCAACATGTAGTCATCTATTACTTTTATTGCAGTGATTTTAGATTTACAAGAGACCTCAAAATATATTTGCATCAGTTCATGAAGTGTCCTTTTAACACTCTCCGGCGCAGTGGTCACGAATGAGGACGGAAATTTTAAAATTTTCTTAAAAAATCTGTTTCCACTTTGAAACCTGGAAATGCAGGAAA
This sequence comes from Araneus ventricosus, assembly GCA_013235015.1. NCBI lineage: Eukaryota > Metazoa > Arthropoda > Arachnida > Araneae > Araneidae > Araneus > Araneus ventricosus. The sequence continues at coordinate 29,750 of BGPR01013841.1, read as the reverse complement.
AGGCAGCTAATAGTTCTCCTTTTTGAATGTAGGTGGCAGCACAATGAAATATGGCTTTCGTTTTGGAATAAATATGTATTTAAAATGCCCAAATATCTCGACTCGGAGATGGGAATTTTTTTTGACGTTTCTAATTTTAGCAAATTCACTCGCCCATTTTCCTGCAATATTCTTGACGTATTAGTTTATGATCTTGTGTAAGATTGAACGTTATTTTTTTGAGTGTATCAAGATACCTGTCCCCGAAGGTGTCCTCATATATGACCCCAAAGGGGGACAACTCTCCCTTCAGAATGGAGCAAGTTTTTAAAAAAAATTATAGATTCTATGTCTAACTTAACCCATTCATGATATTTTTCCATTACTTTTCAAAAAGTTTAATACCTTGCGCTGGAGGGGTTTAATTCATATTATATTTCAGTGTTTTGGAAGTTTGGAGAGTGTGCTGCCATCTTTATGTCATTATCATCATATCCGTGATGTCATTATCATAATCTGGCCATAATAATGTTATAGGATCGTCTATAAGAAATCTTGTGTTATAAAATGAAACCTTATTCTAACGAATATAATGTAATCTCAAGTATTTTAATTGTCAGGATTTAAGGGAGTTTTTCATAGTGATATCTAAGCATATGTCTGGCTTTATTTATTAACTTTTCAACTATCTATGCAGCTGACAGTTAGTCATCTTGAATTAAAAAATCAAATGGAAATCCAGATTTCCCACATAAGTAACCCTATGAAAGGTTAGCTATTTTGATGTACTAGATCTAAAGTCTTACAAATTTGCTTTTAAAGTGAATAATTGGATGTTTATTTTATTCAATAAAGTCTCTGAAATCTTATGAATATTTTATCCCTGGTAGTTTAAGAATTTATAAATATAAACATGAATTATGTGCTTTTGAACTCAATATGAGAAATGGAAAAATACGTTCAAAATGTTTATTACAATTGCAACTAATGTTCATTCACATAAAGTTATCAAGCCTTTGCAGCCAATCATTTTTCGATACATTTACTTGTAATTATTTTGTGATTAAAAAAAGTCCTCTTGTCGCCGAATATTCCATTTTGTAAGCCGTTTTATGTGTCCGATTGGAAAAACGTGTTCTGGTGTAGGGCGTTGTTGTGGTGCTTGTTACTTTTAGATGACGTGCGATTCATTTAACTTATAGCAAACGAGGGTTTATCTTCTTTTCCTTTCCCAGTCTTGTGTGACCGAAGTGCTTTATTTATAGAGTTTCGTAAACGACTGCCATATTTCTGTTTTTTCATCCATATCTCATTTTACTGTGTGAATACCTGCTTATTCAAAAAAAAATCATTGTTACAGTGTAAATAGATTTCATTTTCTTGCTGTTTACATAAACCAACGTATTAAATTTTTTATCCAAAAAATTATTTGTGTCTTGTGTTTTCATAATTGCCTCGCAGCATATTCCTCATAGATATTCATTAACTTTTAATGAACCGTTAACCCTTCACAGTTCACTACATGTTTCATTTTGAAAATTACTAAATTTATTTTGTTTTCATAATTGCCTCACAGCATACTCCTCATAGATGTTCATTAACTTTTAATGAACTGTTAACCCTTCACAGTTCACTACTTGTTTTGTTTTGAAAATTACTAAATTTATTTCAAAAATGAGTATTATGCATGCAGCTGATCATAAATATGTAAAGCAAAAGAAATTTAGCATTTTTTATTTTCTAGAAATTTGTGGTTTCACAGTAAAACCAATGAACGGCAACGGGCTATTTTGCCTCCGAATAAGTTATCATCGAAATGCAATTTAAGCTATGTATTTAATTTATAAGTATGCGTGAGTATTCAGGATACTCAACCTTCATAACATTCAATATTACTTTCGAATATTCAGATTTAAAAAATATCAATTTGTGCAAGAGCCCTCATCATTTTGTTTCTCTTAGAGATCGAAAGCAATTTAGCTCTTGCAATGCCGATATCTTAGTGAATAATAACCGTATTGAACTGGAATTTTTATATAAGTTGGCCGATATGTCTGGCTCTTAAGTTATGAAAGAAAAATGATGCTATGTTCTTCCCATGCACAGTAAAAAAATGCTCAATGTGTGGTTTCATTGCGAAACCAATGAACATTAAAGGGCGAAATGATTTGTGGGTAGTTTTTGATGCAAGGCAAAAACCTTCACCAAGCACCTACTGGGATCAGAGACAATAATGAATGCTAGATGTTTAGTGCTAATTTTTTTATTGATATATATTTTACTATGGGATGCAACACTTACATGACAATAATGAACATAGGAACAATTAACGAGACATCATCATACTTGCATAACCTTCCACTACATTCCGAACCGAAAAACTCGACCATTTTCAAAATGGCGGATCCACCTTCTCTCTCTCTCTAGAATGCAACATGGTTGCCATTCCTTTGACGAACGGAAAGGCTGCTATAATTGGCGTGCTTTAACACGAATTATTGCAAATTTTGATTATATAAATTTTATTCTTATTCATACTTATTACCATAACAGAGTGTACAGTAAAATTTCTCTTAAGCCATCAAATGTTGGATCAAAAAGTATAAAAACTTGGGATCATTTGTGAGGAAACGGGGAGAAGAGGAAGTGATAAAGTGCATAAAATGTACATGGTTTAATCTAGGCTACTAGTTTCTCTTAATGGACCGGTGACACATTTTTCAAGTTGTTTTCTTAACTTAAAGTATATTTTAAAAATTTATTTATGTTCTGAAGATAAATAAACTACAAAAAAAAATTCTACTGGTTTTTCATTAAAATTATTTCATCAACGGACATTAAAAAAATGTCCAGGTGTTCCAAATTCGACGACTCTCTCCTATTATCGGTTATGCGGGCCTTACAAGATTTAACTATAAATTAAGTTTCTGTACCAGAGAAATTCAATACTGCAGTAAAACTTCTCCAAGCCCAGCATAGCAGTCAATGGCCGCAGAGAAATTCTCTAAGCCCAGCATAGCGATCGATGGCCACAGAGAAATGCAATACTACAGTAAAACTTCTCTAAGCGCAGCATAGCGATCAATGGACACTTTTGTTTGGCACAAAATTTTAGGCCCTTAGACATAATGTTAAAATAACCCTTAGGAAAGGCCACTCAAACCTCTCCGAGTGGCTGGGGTGGTCGCCCATTCAAAGTCAATTAAATGCATTCCTTTCAGTAACAAAACATTGGAGTTTTAGTAAGAACAAAAAAATTCATTCACTCAAAAACACATGAAATCAGATTGAAATGAATCATTCCTTTCCCTATGGCCGTGATGGCCTAGCAGTAAGGTCTTGGGGCTATAAGGTTCCAAATCTGATTCCACCGAAGATCTGCCGAATATGGGGCCTATTCCACGCTAAATTGTATGTAGTGGCCAAACGTCCTCCCTTTAGTGTGGTGCGGAAGTTTGGAGAGGGGGTGTCATCCTCGTCATCTGTCTGCGGTTCAAAATTATGAGGTCTGTCCCAAAATAGCCCTTGTGTTGGTTCTAAACAGGGCATTAATATATAACTAAACTAACTAAAACCATTCCTTTCCTACTGTGAAGGGAAAAGTGAACTTGGGCCTCTATTGGGGTGGGGCATTTGAGAATTAATTGGTGCCTTTCAGGTGCTGATTTGGATTCCTATAAAGAAGCTGCTGGCATGGGTTGTGGCCATCAGCAAATGAAATTTTCCGATTAGCAGACTTTATGGAAAATAGATTATATTAATGCCAACAAATTTTGATTAAACGGTTAGGAATTTATTTTTCTAATTCATAAAAATCAAAAATATTGAAAAAAAGTTACCCCCGAAAAAAGCTGAAAGATCCAAGCAAACACAAATTACATTTTTTTTTTTTTCAAGAAAGGAATATTTGAGTAAAGTACTTTATTCTTTAAATGATTCTTAAAATTCGCGTTAACAGATAATGATTTAAGGCTTGTTAAAATACATATTTTGTACTTACAATCGCGAAACCCCTTTTAAAGTGGCCAGTTTTCATTGGAATGGAGGGTGGCCACTATACTGTCCTACTGCCATGAGAAAAACTCCAGACACTGGACATGCCTTTGGCGGTTGTTATGGAAACGGGATATTCCACTGCATTTTGGGGATGAAGGAAAAGGCTTTATTTCATTTGGCGTAGATAGAACCGGTGGAAGTCTCATTTCTGTTTGTACTTCGTTCTAAAACGAATTCCTCGCCTAACGGAAGTGCGCTTGGTTTGCCAAATGTTGCAGTTGATTTTATATCTGTATCTCTCCTTTCTTCGCCTCGTCTAGTTGAGGCAACCCTGCTCAGGGTTTTTCTCTTGGCGGTAGTAGTATAGAGAAGTTTCACTGTAGAACTCCTTCGTGTCAAGAACAGTAGCGATTTGTGATATATTAGCAAGTTCAATGACACTTGGCACACAAAAAAGGCTCATAAATTTACCTGAAAGATTAAAAAGCAATGGACGAGTTTTCTGATTTGTTTATTTTGGTTTCACAGAACTTCAGTGGTGTTAATTCACTTAATATGGAATAATTATGGAAACCTTTCTACAAAACGAGGCTCTTATTTTAAATAAACATTCCAAATTCAATTCGATTCCATATCAAGCGCCAGGTTCGAATCAGTTCTTTCTTGAGCACACAAAGCTCCAAATAGAGCGACAAAGAATAATTATGGCAACCTTTCCACAAAACGAGGCTCTTATTTTAAGTAAACATTGAGAGCATATTAAAATTATCTATATAATCCAAATCAATTTTCCATGCAACGGAAAGTGGCTGCCATTTAACCAATCGCGTAAGGCGACTCGATGATGTATTTCCTGTTAACCCGAGAGAACGCGCGCTTCCGTAGCGAACACTAAGACGCGCGAGGGTCATAGAATGACCCCAAACTAATATTCAACCTGCGCTGTTAAAATCATTAAATTTTTAGTTGGAAAAATAATGCTTTTTTTGTTATTTGTAGAATTGATTAGAAGCAAAACATAAAAATAGTACTAGTCCTGTAGGAGGACAGAAGACAGACAGGGATGAGATTCTTCCGCCTTTTGGCGAACCTCCGCTTTTTTGTTATTTTGGAGAAATTTCGCTTTTTTCTCGCAAAATTCCGGGTTTTTTTTTCCGCCGCAAAAATTCGCTTTTTTCCCCCGAAAATTCCGCTTTCACACAAAGAAAAGGAAACTTTTCTATCTTTCGTTTTTGAAAAAAAATTCTGGATAAAATTTGCTCAAACATCAGCTTAACTCCACCGGCTAGGAAACTATTCATCTTCTACTGACGAATCAACATTATATCAGCAAGCTCTACAAGGATGAACATTCCAACATATTCTGTGCCATTCAAAGTATTAAGTACCACCTTTTTGCAGGAAACAAAACCTCTGAGGCATATTTTGCAAAAAAAAAAAAAAAAAAAAGTTTTTTTTGCATGAACATGTTGAAAACTTAAGGTCATCTTGTAGGGCGTACCAAGATGAAGAAATAAAAAAAATGGAACAAAAACAAATAAACTACATTAAAAAAAGAAAAACTCCTGTCAAAAGAGGTAGCTAAAAATCTGCGCGCAAATGCAGCAAAAAAGCAGAGGATAAGACATAAAAAAAATCTTCTGAAAATAAAAAATAAAACCGATGATTTACCTAGGCATTCTAGAGATAATGTAGTCCCGACAACTATGTCCGTAATTAACAAAGAGATACTACTGAAGACTGTGCAGAATCTTGAGCCTCTACTGAAAATAAAGAGGATGCAAACACATCCTTTATTGAAGAAAAATCTGTCAAAGATAAGAGCCCCCCAGAACAAGGGGTGAAGCGTGTTAATGATGATCTTTTACGAACAAAAGCCACACAAATAAAAAAACGAAAGAAAACCACTTCTTTAACAATTAAGGGAATGTTTCAAAGGGTTTCAAATAGCAATAATGCTAAATGAATCTGTCATTGTAACTGTACAATTTCTCAACCCCTCTCACTTTATATAAGTGGCCGCGGTGGCCTAGTGGTAAGGTCCCGGCCTTGGGGGCGGAGGGTTCCAGTTTCGAAACCCGACCCCAATGAAGATCCGACGTGTATGGGGCCTGTTGCACGCTAAATCATAGGCAGTAGCCAAATGCTCCCCTGCTGGCGTGGTGCGGAAGCTTGGAGAGGGGATGCCAACTCAGGCGTCGTCCTCGTCATCTGACCGAGGTTCAAAATTACGAGGTCCGTCCCAAAATAGCCCTCGTGTTGCTTCAAAACGGGACGTTAATATAACTAAACAAAACTCTCACTTTATAAGGTGCAAAATCTTGTGCTGTTACTTTTGCAAAAAAGTAGAAAAATAAAAGAAATAGAACAGAGAATTCAGTATATATGATACATTATTATAATTTATAAAGAGCTTACTTTACACAAAAGCACAAAGTGTGTAAAGAGCACTTTACACAATTGCATGAAGCAAAAGAAATTATTTGTCCTTAATTTTATTTATTTTTTTAGCTAACTTTTATCCAAAGACTATTAAATATAATTCTTCTCAGACTTCTATTGGGTGAATGTTGCATCTCAGTGATGTACAGGTGGTAAATATGTTTTAATGTCTAATTTTGTATTTTCTGATGCCCCTGATGATGTGTTAAACTTGTTTGTTAACTTTTAATGTGAATGATTTAATAATAATTTAATATTCTTTTTCTTATTTTTATATACTGAATTATAAATAATTAAGTTAATTATTATAGTGTAATATTTTCATCATGTTGCATGTTCTGATGTTTTACTTCTTAAAACATCTTTCGCGTATAAATTATGGTGCAAATTTTTTGCTCGCGTATGATTTCAGTCTTTTTGCTTTTTTGCCAATCTCATCCCTGACAGACAAATATCTACTCATACATTCGTTTTTGTTATTTGTAGAATTGATTAGAAGCAAAACATAAAAATAGCACTAGTCGTATAGAAGGACAAAAGACAGACAAACGTCTACTCATACATTCGTTTTTGTTATTTGTAAAATTGATTACAAGCAAAACATAAAAATAATTATTTAAAAAAAATAAAAATTTTAATAGACCACGTTTTTAAAACGGACTAAAAAGTATCAAATAATTTCTTCTAGCCCTATACAGATTTTTAAACCCATACAGATTAAAAACGAAAAACGTGGGGCGCATGTAATAGATAATTGATGTATAAATAGTTTATTTCAGTCACTAACAATTTTATTGCAATGGAAATGATATGAACTGTTGTGTGAGTTTTCTCAACGACAGCTACTTCCTACACTCCTTACTATTAAATATTGCATGCCCTCCACGTTTTTCGTTTTAAATCTGTATGGGGTTATAAATCTGTATGGGGCTAGAAGAAATTATTTTATACTTTTTAGTCCGTTTTAAAAATGTGGTCTATTAAAATTTTTATTTTTTTAAATAATTATTTTCTGCTTTTTAGTCTTCTGTGTGTGAAATTTTGCAATCGATTTTAAACATCTTGATGAGATTATGAAGGAGACATGTGACAAATTTCAGGTTTATTTCAGTTTCTCTTCACCTGATCATAAATAAAAAATTGTTATTTTCCTGAAAAAGTAAGTTATGTGACGCAGAGACCGTTGAGATATAATGAAAACGTACTGCGCATGCGCAAAGATATGGCTAAAATATGGGGGTGCTTCGATGATCCCATGGTCCATCCACATACCCAAGAACCAAGTCTGTAATGTTAATAGTTTTCGAGATATAATGAAAAACGTACTGCGGATGCGTCATGCAAAACATGAAATGACAGACAAACGGACAGACAGACAGACAAGAAAGCGAATTAATAATGCATTGTCATCTAGTTCTGAACTATGTTTAAAGTTTCAAGTCTCCAGCTCATCGGGAAGTTAGTTTAAAATCGATCGCAAGATTTGTACCGAACAGACAGACAGATAGATAGACAGACAGACAAGAAAGCGAGTTAATAAAAACGTGGTAAAATAGCACTAGTCCTGTAGAGTGAGTGATTGGGGTTTTATGGCACAAACGCCAGAATTGGCCAAGCTGCGCCAAACATTTGTTTTAGTCCTGTAGAAGGACAAAAGACAGACAAACGTCTTCTCATACATTCATTTTTGTTATTTGTAGAATTGATTACAAGCAAAACATAAAAATATCACTAGTTCTGTAGGAGGACAAAAGACAGACAAATGTCTACTCATACATTCGTTTTTGTTATTTGTAGAATTGATTAGAAGCAAAACATAAAAATAGTACTAGTCCTATAGAAGGACAAAAGACAGACAAACGTCTTCTCATACATTCATTTTTGTTATTTGTAAAATTGATTACAACCAAAACATAAAAATAGCACTAGTCCTGTAGAGTGAGTGATTGGGGTTTTATGGCACAAGGGCCAGAATTGGCCAAGCTGCGCCAAACATTTGTTTTAGTCCTGTAGAAGGACAAAAGACAGACAAACGTCTTCTCATACATTCATATTTGTTATTTGTAAAATTGATTACAACCAAAACATAAAAATAGCACTAGTCCTGTAGAGTGAGTGATTGGGGTTTTATGGCACAAGGGCCAGAATTGGCCAAGCTGCGCCAAACATTTGTTTTAGTCCTGTAGGAGGACAAAAGACAGACAAACGTCTTCTCATACATTCATTTTTGTTATTTGGAAAATTGATTACAACCAAAACATAAAAATAGCACTAGTCCTGTAGGAGGACAAAAGACAGACAAATGTCTACTCATACATTCGTTTTTGTTATTTGTAGAATTGATTAGAAGCAAAACATAAAAATAGCACTAGTCGTATAGAAGGACAAAAGACAGACAAACGTCTACTCATACATTCGTTTTTGTTATTTGTAAAATTGATTACAAGCAAAACATAAAAATAGCACTGTGGTTATTCGTATCAGATTTTATGACATAAATAATTAAATGCATAATTTCTTTGTTTTCACCGGTCTTGTTTGTAATTGGTTTAATATAAAATTTTAGTTCTATATATGTAAAGATGAATGTTTGTCTTTTTCACAAATCTACAATTTTTACTCGATCTTGATAATATTTGTCACATGTGCCCTTCAAAACAAGAGAAAAAATCACTGTCGAATTTTCAAAGTCCCAAAGTTAATTTAAATTTCAGTTAATTAAAAAATTCAGTAAGATTTTGACGTATTTTCGCGATATCTTCGTGAAATAAAATTTTACAAGAATAATTTTTCACCGATTTAAAAATTAAAAAAAAATTATGTTTTTAATGACATCAGACAAATTACTTAAAAATTACTTGTAAAATTACTCCAATTTTAAAAGTCCAAATCATCCAAAGAATTTTCTTTCGTATCTCTTACCCTACTAACGGACGGCATATTTCTTTCACGTATAGTTGCTAAAACCGTATACGAACAATTTTACTTACGGAATTTAAAATAAAATAACTTGAATCATATTTTCGTCATTTTAAACGTGAGAGTAATTTAGCCCTTCGGAGTATAAATTTATTCGTTTATAATAAATTCTGCGGCAGCTCGTCCATTAGGGATGCAGAGCTGCAGCACTCCCTGAAATTTTTTAAAAACTTGTATTTTCATTTTTAATCTTATTCGCTTACTTTTTCTCTCTCAGAGTTCTATGACTTACGAAAATACAAAAAAGTAATAAAAAATTGAAAAGAAGACAGAAAATGAATCAACAAGTAAAAGAGAAGCAGGTTTGAGTTGAAAAGCACCCCCCCCCCCCCCAATTCGTTCACTACGCAGAAAATCCCGAGAGAAAAAGCAACCCTTTCTCCCTTTAACTTAGACGGGCTATGGGCGGCTGGGCGAGCAGCTCTGATTGGCACGGAGCCAACTGAACGAGAAAAAGATGCTCCTTTTAATTTATTTTTCTTTTTTCCTCACTTCCACACAAACTGGCAATCTCATTGGCTGTTTATCTGTTTTGGTTTCGGTTTGTGTTGCGTCGACAGAAACACATTTGGTTGATTGATAGAAGAGATTAATCTTTCTCTTGATAGAAGGCTATATTTCTTCTGAAGAAGATATTCATTTTTGGAAGTGTGTTATCGAGTGAAGTGGGCGAGGAGGGAAGTGTGTGTGTAGAGGGTTTTTTTAAAATTTTTTTCAATTCCTAGTATTAGTTCACACTCTCCCTATATATATATATTCATATATCTTGTACAAATTTTGCAATCGATTTTAAACTAACTTCCCGATGAGCTGGAGACTCGAAACTTTAAACATAGCTCAGAACTAGATGACAATGGAATATTAAGTCGCTTTCTTGTCTGTTTGTCTGTCTGTCATTTCATATTTTGCATGACGCATGCGCAGTACGTTTTTCCTTATATCTCGAAAACAGACTTGTTTCTTGGGTATATGGATTATTAATATTTAATTTTGGGGTAGGTTTGACCTTGAAGAAAGGAGTCAAAATAAAAATCTTTACCGAGAATTTGTTTTGAATAGCAAACACTAAAAAGTTCTAAAATGAAATAAAAATTTGTAGAATACAGTCTTGAAAAATAAAATTTTTGAATTCCAAGTCTTGTCAGTCTCACCTTGGTCAAGATACATGCTCGAAAGCTAAGGAATTTCAGGCCGTTTTTCTAAGATTGCCTCCAAATGTGATCAAATATTAGAAATTCCAATTTGCTATTTTCTTATCGAAGGGACTTGTAAACAGCGCATTTTCCAGAAATTTAGTAAATTTTGGAAATATTCTTCATCCGCCAAACGCGTGAAAGATTATAATGGTAATAACCGATTAATTACAAGTATTTAATTATCCATGTCTCTTTCTCATCATATTTATTTAGAGTTAATTTATTACTAATTATATTTGAGGCGGTTTCTTTGCTAGTTTTTACTCTTTTACTCAGAAATTTCGTTTTCCTGTCACGGTTTGTATCCTAATAGACCTACATGGATTGAAAATACAGTGGAGTCTCCCTATAACGAAATCGCTTGGTTCCAATTGAAAAATTCGTTATAGAGAAAATTTCGTTATACGGAGATTAGAGATTTTTGCAGTTATTTAAGTAAATGTTCCAAACTTTTCAATAGGTGAGATAAGTTCAAATGTATTTAATTATGATTTTCAATTAAAAATGAAGTAATATATATTATAAATTTGTTAAAACTATGCTAATTTTTATTGTATAAATAAAATGCTGAAAAGTTAAGACAATTCACCAATTTAGAGAATGATATGTATTTACGTTTATTTTACTTGAAAAATTCCGTTATTTTACATTGCTTTGCATTTCGTGATGTAAAATTTTTAGAAAAATTTTCACACTTTAAGAGTGAGTGGTTCCAGAAACAGGCACGTGTGAGCGAATTGGTTGCACAGAAACTATCAACTTTCTTCAAAAATGACAAAAATCGAAAAGATAAACTTCTGAAAAAATTCGTTATAGGGAGACAACCACTTCGTTATATGGAGAATATTTTGAATGTTATTTAACATTCCGATTAAAAATTTCGTTATAAGGAGAAATTCGCTGTAGAGAGACTTCGTTGTAGGGAGACTCTACTGTATTAATTAAATTTAAAAGAACTTTGAACATTTTTGAGTGAGAGAGAGAGAGAGGAATAATGTAATGATATATTATCCATGTCTCTTTCTCATCATATTTATTTAGAGTTAATTTATTACTAATTATATTTGAGGTGGTTTCTTTGCTAGTTTTTACTCTTTTACTCAGAAATTTCGTTTTTCTGTTACGTTTTGTATCGCATATTTACGGATCCTACATAGTAGGGAATGAGATCGCTTCTTATTGGCTCTTAAATTCACGTGACTTGGCTCGTTTTTAAATGACGTCGTATTTGTTTTATTCTAAAATATATATTCATCATTTTCCTAAAAACATCCAAATAATTATAATCAGAAGGTAGTTTTAATTTCTCCAAGATGCAATAGCAGAAAACAAAATAATAATTAAAATCCCGCCTAAAAACGGCGCTATGACATCATTAACAAACAATCCAAATCACGTGACGCTGAGAGCCAATGAGAAGCAACCTCATTCCCTACTATGCAGGATCCGTAAATATGCGTTTGTATCCTAATAGACCTACGTGGATTGGAAATATTAATTAAATTTAAAAGAACTTCGAACATTTTTGAGTGAGGAATAATGTAAAGATATTAGTGAAATTCTGAACAGCTAAAGATCATGGCCATACTTCCAACAGGCGCGCCTGCGCAAATTTTACGACATATTGTGCATCGTATTACATATATATCTTGTTGCTTTACAAAAATAAAAGCAACTTTTGTATAAGTTATCTGTATTTATTAGCTTAAGGTACCCGACTAGGTTCGGAAAAAACATTTTAAAATGGTATGCTCAAAAAAGACTTACAGAGCTAAATAACAAAAATGTCGTGTTTCGCTTTCATTGTTGAAAGCTGAGGTAATTGTCCTAATATATTTTGCTTTCATATTTTGAGATGAAAGTGAAGATGGCGCCGGAAACGTGCAATTAGATGTTACACGACATGGTCAGATAGGGACTCCATTAGGGACATTTATGTAGACAATGAACATAACAGGTGAAGGTTACTAAAAGAACATTGGTTAAGGGGCTGTCCATAAATGATGTCACACTTTTTTTCAATATGTTTGATTCCCCTCTCCCCCTTTGTAACAAAGTGTCACACTTCACCATACCCCCTCCCTCCCTTGTCTATATTACATAAACACATACTTGCAGTTCAGAAACAAAGCACTATGCTATAGATCATATTTCTAATTTTATTTTTAAACTTTAACCATGTGTTTTAATGGCATTTGTGAGCAGAGGGAGGTTTTCTTCTAATGGTGAAGAATTTCTGCTGCTACCTTATTCTCAGAACATACCCTGAATGCCTTTTTCGAAAAGAAAGGAATATAAGGAAAAAAATTCTCATGAAAGTTGTTTTATCCCCGTTTAAAAATTACCCTCAAATTCTGGTAATTTCAAAATAACCTCAAAATTTAATCTGCTGATTTTATGTGTTTTTATTTAAACCAAAATGTGTGATGTCACACTTCTTGTTACCCCCTCCCTCCCCCTTGTCACAATTTCACGAGCCCCCTCTCCCCCCTCCAAGCGTGGCATCATTTGTGGACGGCCCCTAAATATCTACCAGAGTCTGAAGTTTAAAATTCAGTTGTTAAGGGAACCACGAATATAAAATAATGCAAGATTAAATTGAAATCATATTCCCGGTGAACAAGCTGGTCGCCGAAAGCGAGAATGAAGAGAGATTTTTCTCTAACTAAAAGTTTGAATTTGAGTAAACTTGTATTTTTTTAATTCGAAGATTTGAGCCCGTCTAAGACGAGCTTTTAGCCTGATAACCAAATACAGTAGAGTCTCTCTACAACGAATTTCTTCCTATAACGAAATTTTTAATCGGAATGTTAAGTAACATTCAAAATATTCTCCATATAACGAAGTGGTTGTCTCCCTATAACGAATTTTTTCAGACCTTTATCTTTTCGATTTTTGTCATTTTTGAAGAAAGTTGATAGTTTCTGTGCAACCAATTCGCTCACACGTGCATGTTTATGGAACCACTCACTCTTAAAATGTGAAAAATTTTCTGAAAATTTAACATTACGAAATGCAAAGGATGTAAAATAACGAAATTTTTCAAGTAATATAAACGTAAGTACATACTAGTACATATTATTCTCTAAATTGGTGAATTGTCTTAACTTTTGAGCATTTTATTTATACAATAAAAATTAGTATAATCTTAACAAATTTATAATATATATTACTTCATTTTTAATTGAAAATCATAATTAAATACATTTGAACTTATCGCACCTATTGAAAAGTTTGGAACATTTACTTAAGTAACTGCAAAAATCTCTAATCTCCGTATAACGAAATTTTCTCTATAACGAATTTTTCAATTGGAACCAAACGATTTCGTTATACGGAGACTCCACTGTATCATAACGGATTGTAACGGTTTTAGTCACGAAAGATGTAATGCAAGATCTCATGCAAATTGGCAGAGTTCTTAAGAAATAGATGAGAAACAGGATTGATGAATCACTTGGCTCTAACTTTCGTTTTGTTAAAAACTTTACTTTTAAAGATCATTTTCGTTTTATACGAGTAAAAATAATGCAAAATCCGCTAACAGAAAAACATGCATTACCAAATCTCTACTAATAACAAAGGAGAATGTGTGTGTGTGTGTTGGCACTCTACAGGGCAGAACGCTGGACCTAGAACTACGAAATTTGGCACAAACAAACTTTGGAGGATGCGAATGTGCATTTCGGAGACCATTTTTCGACTTTTAAGTAATTAAAAATTAAGCAGAATTTTGACGTGTTCCTCAATAACTTCCAAAAATCTTACAGCTCAAAAATGATTTTTACGCCATCTAAAAGTACAAAAAATTACCTTTTTAATGATATCAATTAAATTGCTTTACAATTTTTTTCTATAATTTTAATGAATTCTTGAAAATATTTTTGTCATAATTTGCAACAATACTTTTCATTGTTGAAACGCAATTCCATCCGTTTTCATTGTTGAAATCGGAGGTAATATTCTTATACAATCATCTGGTTTGCTCGTTCATTAATGAGGCAGACAAAAGGGGCGGGGTTATTTAAGCTCCGCCCAGTGTTATATATAAAAATATTTTTTGGCATAATTTACAACAATACCTTTCATTGTTGAAACGCAATTCAGTCTGTTTTAATTGTTTAAACAAATATTTAATCGCGTGTTTATCGTTTAGTTGTTGAAAGCTGTGGTAATATTCTTATACAATCATCCGATTTGCTCGTTCAATAATGACATAGACAAAAGGGGCGGGATTATTTTAAGCCCCGCCCAGCATTAGGGACATCTCTGGACAATTCTATTATAGATATTTGGGAATACTTTTTTCATATTAATAATGTGATTTTAAAAAACTAAAATTAAGTGTGGGCTTTATTTAAAATTTTATTAAATATTGTTTAAATAGATGGACTGCTAGTTTGAAATATTAGTCTGTCAGTTTATTTCTTTGCAATAGCAGTTCTTATTATCTTTTAATAAAATGTGCGAATTTTCATTGAGTTATTTTTAAATCCTGAGATGGATTTGTACTTTGGCGCAAACTCGGGGATTTTAGATTGTTTCGTGAATAAGGTTGAGATAAATAACGAGAAAGTATTTAAGCAGCTTGTTTTAAAATTTTCAAAACCGTAAAAAAAGGGAATTTCACTCTCCCAAAGTTCTGTTGTTTTCGCGTAGTGAGTGTGTGAATGATGACAATACATTAGCATCTGAAATTCTGAAGAGTAAAATTTCACATCTTCAAACTTCATTTGTCATTGGCGGCAATCAGTACAGCAGTCAGCTGAAAGAGGAAGTTATTTTAAAGAAAGAAAAAAAAGTTAATCTAGAAGCCCTTTTGCTGATTAGTTACGAAATTCTAACATAGTTTTAAAGATAATTCAGTAACTACCCACTATTCTAACAACAATGGTGATAATAGTTGCTGATATTATCATCATATTTTACAGTAATTGTTTTCTTTACAATGCAATCTAAATAGGTTTAAAACGTAAGTTGTATCAAAAAGATAATAAAAAATAATCCCCTTCGGCAAGCCGGAAGGCAAAGATAGATTCCTTTAGTCCGGAGATATAAGGAAAAGAACACTTCTCCCTCTATTTTCATAAGGATTAGAGCTGCAAGAATGAAAGCAAGTCGAAGAGACTGCAAATGACGAGAGCTTTCCAACAAGGGGTAACATGCATAGGTTAAAAAGTACTCTAAGTTAAGGGAGAGGAGAGGAAGGGTGGGGAAATCACTTTTCAGCTCATAACTTCTAAGCAATTGTAGCTATCAAAAATTTCCAATTCAAAAGTTGTTCGTTTTGATAAGGCAGTAATTCGTATTATTGAATTTTCTTTCTATCTTCAATTATAAAAGAGTTATGGGGAAATGAAAGTTTCCACCCCCACCATTTCCACCCCCTTTGAGCTGGATAGCCCATCTAAGAACTCGACCCAGATTTTCACTATCCTTACAGCATATCCCACTATGGTTAAAATTAAATCAAAATGACTCGCGGAGAAAATGGCCACTTAGCAGCGTGGAAAGACTGTAAAGAAATTCCAGTCCACCCCGGACCGGCCACCAGGCAGCCAAGAAAAATCGCACGCAAAGACGCCAAAGAAAAAGAAGAGAAAAAAGAAGAAAGAGAAGAGAAAAAAAAGATTCCACAGCAAGAAGAAAACACCCCCAGACCTACTTCCCTGACTAACATATCTACAAGACTCCTTAGAGGTCCTGCGAGATGTAAGAACCCTGATCCAAGAATTCCCCACCATCATAGAAGCAGCGAAAAGATGTAAGGCAAGCAAAGAAGTGAGAAGAAAAAGTCATTATAGTGCTAGTCTCCCTTCTGGGGGTTTATAGTCGAGTCAAAGAAGGCCAAAAATCGATGAATGGAAAAAAAATGGTGTACTTTTGAAATTCGGCACAGTTGTTGGGGAGAGTGCCCTGAACGACATGCTAAACGTATGTAAAGGGGCTTTCTCAGTTTTTCTTAAATGTCTCGAAAACTATGGGGTCTAGCAAAGAACACTCAATTACAAAATTAAACTACATAAAATTTACTAGAAAAAAGTCCTCCTTTTTTTGTAGTACCAATAAGATTAGAAGATACAAGGGGATTCAAAAGTGAATATTTCTAAAATTCCTTATTGTAATGGAAAAATAGATTAAAAGTGCTGAATCAACAACCCTCAGAAAACATCACGCCTTTATAATAATTATACAAGGTTAGCATTGCGTGTTTAGAAGCGGGGGCTGACAAACCTATTTGATGAACAGTCGCGTTCCCTTCCTCCCCTCACATCCGTTCCCCATCACAAGACTCCTTCTACTCGTAGTCCAGTAAACGAATTGTAAATTTAAAAAGAGGTGTAGTTTTAAAATTTGCACACAATTGTTGGGAAGACTGCCCTACACTATATACTGAAAGTTCCGGCCGGTGTGTGTATGGGAGTGTTGAAAGGGGGTGTTTCTCAGTATTTTTTAAATATCTCAAAAACTATTTGTTTTAGCAAAAAATTTTTCATTACAAATTAAACTACATTAAATACCCTACAAAAATAGCCCTACATATTTTTCGTAGGATGACTTCTTTAGAATATATAGCGGTATGGAAAAGTGCCTAATTACAATAAGTGATTCAAAATGTTAGTTTTATTTTTAAGAAAGAAAGTTTTTATTTCAAAATGGCGGCTATCTATTACAATATATCTATAACATCTTATATATATAACATAATATGATGTGTATATATGCATACGTACATAAAAATGTGCATAACTTATTTTTACGCTTGTTCGTAATTTAGGAACCCCCTGTACCCCCTCGCGCACTCTCCACCGACGGGGACTTTTAGTATATCGTTTAGGGAGTCTTCCCAAAAACTGTGCCAAATTTCAAAATTACACCTTTTTTTAAATTTACGATTCGTTGACTGGACTACGAGTAGAAGGAGTCTTGTGATGGGGAACGGATGTGAGGGGAGGAAGAGAACACGACTGTTCATCAAATAGGTTTGTCAGCCCCCGCTTCTAAACACGCAATGCTAACCTTGTATAATTATTATAAAGGCTTGAGGTTTTCTGAGGGTCGTTGATTCGGCACTTTTAATTTATTTTCCCATTACAATAAAGAATTTTAGAAATATACACTTTCGAATCCCCCTGTATCTTCCAAACTATTGAAACTACAAAAAAATGTAGAACTTTTTTTGGAGGAAATTTCATGTAGTTTAATTTTGTAATTGAGTGATTTTTGCAAGAACCCGTAGTTTTCGAGATATTTAAGAAAAACTGAAACCCCCCTTTAAAACTCCGCGCACCCCCCACTGGCGGGGACTTTTAGTATGTCGTTTAGGACACTACCACCAACAACTGTGCCAAATTTCAAAACGACACCATTTTCTTTTTCTATTTTTTCTTCCTTGACTGGACTATTTAGTAGCGCTTTTTCGTTCGCGGCAACCATCTGTTCACCACTAGTTCCTCCCAGAAAATGAGGATGGCGCCACCCACGTAAAGCAAACCAGTTGTTTCCTTTCCCTTCTCCTCCTTTCTACAAAGGCATGATTCTGAATTTCGACTGTCAACTTGTTAGCAGCTGATGAAGTCAGCCGAACGAGAACACAATCAGGTTTCAGATAACAATCAAGTTCAATTAATCAACTTAGGATCAATCTGACAATTTGTTAGGAGTCGAAGATTGTGGTCCAAGAAACCGTGCGCTTCGCCCACCCGCCCACTCACTGTCGCTTAATTGTAATTGAGTTATACAAGTATATTTCTCTACATGTTTGGGTTTGTGTCTGTTTACTATATATATATAATTGTCTATAAATTAATAATTTCAATCTAAGGAATCCGAGGCATCATTTGCGCCTCTTTTTGTAAGTGACAGACGGTATAAGGCGCAACAATATGAAAAGTTAAGGAATTTTTACTGGGGCTCCCCAATCCATACTTGTACCTAGGGCCTCAATATCCAAAGGATGTCACTGCTTGTGATACTAAATCATTCTAGATGTTCCATAGACCATAGTCTCCCAGGTCGACGAAATTATTATGCGTGTGAAATGATCTTGGCAGGTTCCCAGACTACAAGATTGTACTTGTGAAACCTATAGTTTTAATATTTCGATGGTTTGGAAAGACCAAAGTTTGTGAAAGACAATTGGGTCACTTTAATATTTTTAAAAAATATATATATATAGACATTCCTTTCCGCCTAGGGGCCGTTCAAATATTACGTAAGCCCCCAGGGAAGGGGTTTGTGAATTTGTTACTTTGTTTGAGGAGGAGGGATTATGAGTGGATGTACCGTAAGAATGTTAAATCACTTTATTTCCGAAAAATGCTCCAACTTGCACAAATAATTAAATTTAAAAAAATTAAATTTGGAAAAAAAGTTCTCAACGAAGAATTAAACTTGATGTTGTAGCTTAAACTTGTGAAAGGAAATTAAACTTACATTTTTTTTTATTTTAAGCCAAGTTAGAGTTTTATTTGAATTAAGTCCTAAAATTTTAAAATTAGATTATACTGTTATGTTAGTAAAAAGAACGGGGGTTGGTTTGTACATGTTGACAGGTTTAATTTGCTTATTTTTTTGGTGATAGGGATTAAAAAAATAAAAAACATGCCCGTAATGTTGAACATTGATTTAAACTTCCCTGATTTTCGATCAGTTAGGCGGAAATTATTTTTTAACTTTTTCATGTAGTCCAGACTGTCGTTTTCCCAAATCTGTTTACATTTTGTTTCCAAGTGGATTAAAAAAAGTTATAACGAGTTTAAAATACTTTGTCTGAAGCAAAACCAACCAGAAGGAAATCTTTAAGTGCAGTTTTCCCAGAACTTCGTTTTTAATATTCACTTGAAATTTTCAGCACATGTTTGAAATAGTATAAGCAATGAAATGAACTAAAATATTTATTGTTCGTGAAATACTTTTTAATTTACAGGTGTTGTGATGTTTCCTCCCCGAGAGCATCGTTCCCACGGGAAAGAGAGTCCAGTTCCTTTCATGTCAGCCGCAGACCGCAGGACAGCTGCACCTGGTGGTCGTTAACGAGACGTGCGCAAGAGTAATGGCTTCACACAGAGAGCCGCCACAAAGCAGAGGAATCAATATCTGTCAGAGAGCGCATTAGCGGTACCCTTTCGTGTCATACCTGTGTAGCCCGGTGGTGGCAAAACCCAAGAACCTTCCCCACGGTCGGATTTGACCACTGGGAACATGGAAGGTTAGTCGTTGGTCACCCGGGGGTACGATTAGCCAGTGGAGTGGAAGGAAGGCGGAGCTCCACCCCTTGAGGTAGGGGATAAAGACAGAATGCTGGATGAAGAACGGAGGAGGGCGGTGGAGAACCGTTTAGGAGGCTCGATCTTGGTTTCAGACTCCAGGAGCGCCGACAGAGAGCTGTGTGATCAGCTCGGATTTAAAGTCCCGAATTAATTCGGACTTTGGCAGCAACACCGAGATTCTGCAATTTTCCGAACTCTCGGCTAATCAAATTGCGAGCACTCCTTGTAGTCTCGTGTATAGGTTATCACGCTGAAAGGTGGAAGCTATCCATCCGGCACTGAATTACAACTTTTGTGGACTACGACTCCATTGAACTTTAACGTCCTAGAACTGTGAAATCACTGGACAACTGCTTTATGGACTTCGACTCCATTGAACTTTAACGTCCTAGAACTTGAAATCACTGACAACTTTTATGGACTACGACTCATTGAACTCAACGTCCTAGAACTGTGAAATCACTGGATTACTGCTTTACATCGACTCCATTGAAGTTTAACGTCCCTAGAACCGCGAAATCACTGGATTATCTGCTTTATGGACTGACCTACTGAACCTTTAACGTCCTAGAACTGTGAAATCACTGGATTACTGCTTTATGGACTACGACTCCATTGAACTCTAACGTCTTAGAACCCTGAATTAAATGATCGAACATTGTATATAGTTATTTAACCAAGACTTCTATACTAGACTTTGTTCTTCCAATTAAAGCTATGAAATAAAGTACTTAGGTCAACCTAAGCTTTGCATTTATTTGGTCGCAACTAGGCGAAAACACCACAGTGGTTATAGAAAAATTAAGTTGCGAATTAATGGAAAAATGCACACATATTTTTACCCCTAATCTACTTGCACTTCAATTTTTTTCTTAGATTTTGGTTCATTTCATAGATCATTGTCCTCTATAACTTGCGTTTAAAGAAAATTAGAATTTCTGCATTACAATTTGGTGTGGAGTGTTAGCAGAGTTGGTTAAATTGCATTAAAATTTATTACAAATTATTTCTCAAAAATCATTATATTTATTAGAAACGATTTGGTGTTTTTTGTGTTTGTAATTGATAATGCATACAAAAAAATTATTAAAATATACAATTTTTAAAAATATTTTTCCGAACGTAGGCGGACACCTTGAATTCACATTTGTACATTAGTTTAGTTACACCTTGAGTTTTGATTTTTTGTTGTGGTTCCTCCACGAATAGTCCGTATTGGATGCCAATGTATTTTTTTTTTTTACATTGTATCTATTTAGGGTTGCCATACGTCCCTTATATACGGGACTGCCACCGTATTCCACTACTCGGTCCCGAATTACTATTTGTCCCATTTTCTCCTTTAACTCTGCGTCGTTATAATTTTAAAATGACTTGCGCCAATTTTATAATTATACTAGCTGTTTTGCCCGGCGTTGCTCGGGATTAAAATACTTTCATGTCTAATATTTTTGATGTAAAAAACTACTTTTGTATAGAAAATTACAATACCCAAAATTCTTTTATCGACTGAAATGTTTTTTTAATTAAAATGAGAATATCAGTTGAACCAGACTATTTGTAAATACCGTCGATAGCTAATTTTCTCCATAAATTATTAGTATTTATTGCATAGTGCTTCAAATTTTGTTCATAAATCTTGCAGTATAAGAAAGATTTTAACGGATGTTTTGGAACAATTACATAGCAAATTTTTCATTGAGAAAAAGCATTAGAATAAATATGAATAAAAAAATAATAAAATTCGTATTCATCCAAAATTCTTCTAATGTGATCTTGCTTAATTTCCAGTTAACTGAAATTTTAATTAGATTTCAGGCTTTTAAAAGTTGACGATTGACTCTCTTCTTAGGTAAACTATATTTATAAAAATAAGCAAAAATTTCAGAAATAAAGGTAAATTAGTTCAAAGTCTAACCATAGCCTAGCAACGAAATAGCTGTAAATTTGCGTTATTTCAAAATCGTCTGCGCGTAATTAACAATTATTATACAATAAAAAAATTAATAAAATTTGAAGGGAAAATGTCACAGATATGAAAGTGATATCATTGAAAAGGTAAAATTTTGAACTTTAAGATGGTATAAAAATACTTTTTGTCGGACAATTTGCTCCGAAGTTACGGCGGAAAAACGCTTTCGGTTAATTTCTAATTAACTGCCTGTTTAATTAACTTTTGGACTTAGAAAAGTTCATAAGTGTCTGCCCCTTGTTTTAAATAATAAGTGTACAAAATTTGGTTGAAAACTGTCCATTGGTTTAGGAGGAGATGTGGAACATAGCCACATACATAACCACAAACCCACATTGACTTTTATTTATATTAAGATGAAAGAAGAAAATGATGTAATTAAGAAAGTATAATTAGTTTCAAAGTGTGACTAGGTAAACAAGGATTAGCCTCGCATCTTTTTTGGTTTATGCGGAGTTTACGGTACCCACTTTCTTCGTTCCTCTTAGAATCGCCAACTCTTTGCCGCCAAGAACGGCGATGAGAGAACATTTGTGTTGAATGCATCTAGATGTTTTTAACGAGTGACAAGCGCGCATGCGCACAAATTGATCTTTTCATCGGTGTTTTGCTTATCAGGCTATATTGCGCCAAGTTAGGATTGGACTGTTTTGTTTAACTCCTCGATGTGATTGGTCGATAAATTCGAATTTGAAGAAAACTTCATTTGGAATTCTTTGGATGGAATATCGGTTCAGTACCATGTATGTTATTCTGTGTGTTTCGTTTCTCAATGAATAAGCGAAGCTACGAGTATTCCGCTATGCTGAAAGCGAAGCTGATGTTTTTTAAAGTTAAAAAATTTGCTCGGTACACACACGTTTGAAAAGCCGCAGGCATTGCTTGCGGAAATTCTAGTTTTCGGAATTTAAAAAAAAAACTAGATTCCTAACATTCAATGAAAAAGCGAAGCTATTAGTTTCCTGCTATGTTGAAATCGAAGCCGCTGATGTTTTTACAAGTTAAAAAAATTGCTCAGAAGAAACTTGAAATGCCGCAGGCATTGCGTGCTCAATCTCTCGTTTTCAGGTGCCGCATGCGCAGGAGAGCAATAAAAAGCTCACTGCACATCCAAAACAGTATTTGGCGAAGGCAAATGAAATTGCGCCAAGAAAAATTGGCGCGAAACAGGTGGGTACCGCAAACTCCACATTTACCTCTTTTTTATTATTATTCTACGTGTTCATTTTATAAGATTGCTAAAACTTTATTGGTTTTTTCAGCAGAGTAAAAAAAGCTATTACTTTTTACATGTTTTATTTATTTAGCCCCTAAACGTCCCGTATCAATGCTTGGCAATTATGGCAACCCTATTATCTATTTAACACCTTTAAAGGGCCATTTTTTTCTAGTAGTGTTATAGTAAAATGGCTTTGGGTTATTAAGAGGCCATTATTTGGGTTCATTTAAGAAAATAAATTCATTTAGCTTATTCGATGACATTAACTTTTTGATAATTATTTTTGCTAATTAATAATTAATTGCCAAATCCAGACACTTCTTTATGGTTTGTGAAAAGGAATTGGAACACCAAGGTCTTTGTTTCATCGAAAAGTTTGGGGAGAACGTGTGCCAACCTTAAAATATGCTTTGAAAAATTGATGAAGTTGGTGGTAAGTATTGTTACAAACCTGGAAAGTCGCTTCCCAGCAATGTGAGTCTTATGGTTGGGAAGAGAGTTTTACAGGGGTAAGTATGGGAAGACTAGCAGCAACCACCATTATTTGTCGCCAAGGTCGCCAAATATGGTATCTCAAAGGTGCTGGAATCTTCTCGATATCTCTATTAGGAGAGGAGATACACTTGAATGTACTAGATATTCCATATGACGTCACGGCCTGTCGGGGGAAACTATATAAGAAGAGCGCTTGGATGACAGAGGGAATGTTGATCGCCTTGGAGTGCGAACGTCTTTGGAGTTCTATCCACTGTGCGAGCTAGTAAGCTGTTAGACGCCGAGCGGTCTTGAGTATTAGTGTAGTGTGTTGATTGACTGGAACGACTTTGGAGTTTCGTCTGCAGTGCGAGCTGGTGAGCTGTTTGGGAAGAGAGTTTTACAGGAGTAAGTATGAGATGACCGAGCCAGGACCCCTGACATTGGCGACAATATTGGCGACCTTGGCGACAAATAGATGATTCCAGAAAATGCGACCCTTTTCTCGATATCTCTATTAGCTAAGAAAATACGCTTGAATGTACGAGAAAACTCCATGTGTCGTCACGGCCTGTCGGGGAGAGTATATAAGGACCGCGCTTGGATCAGAGAGTGGAGTGTTGATCCACTGGAACGATTTTGGAGTTTCGTCTGCTGTGCGAGCTAGGAAGCTGGTGAGCTGAGCGCTATTGAAAGTGCTGTTATTGTCGTTATTAGTTATTTGCTGACTGTTTGTGTTGCTAAATCCCAAAGCGCTGAACTGTTATTACCTGTGAATTGTTGTCTGTTTACGTTACTAATCTGTGCAATATCTATAATTTCCTGTTACCTGTGCTACGTGTTTTTCCTGCACATTTGTGAATAAACCTTCATCCTCCATTATCCTGCGTGTTGGACAGTTTACACCATACACCCACAGAAAGACTTTTGTAACAGTATACTTACCTTGGCCTTATAAAGGGTTAATGTACTGCATGCATTAATAATTTTGAAGATTGTATTTGTTTCGAATTTTTTATTGTTTGAACAGTACACCTTTTCTTTGTACTCTTCCCCGCCGGCGTTAAGCCTCTCCATATCCCATGGGTCAGTGGGTCGGTGTGGCTGTTAAATAAATCTTTACTAATAATAAAGGAGATTGTCTCTCTGTGTGTGTGTTGGTGCTTTACAGGGCAGACCACTGGACCTAGAAGTACGAAATTTGACACAAACATACTTTGGAAGGTGGGAATGTGCACCTCGGAGCCCTTCTTTTGAAATTTTAATTAGAATTTTAATTAATTAAAAATTAAGCAAAATTTTGTCATTTTTCCTTAATAACTTCCGAAAATATTGCAGTACAAAAATCATTTTTGCACTATCTGAAAGTGCAAAAAAGTACCTTTCCAATGATATCAAATAAGTTGACGTGCAATTTTTCTCGAATTTTAATGAATTTTTAAAAATATATTTTTTTTGCTTAGTTTGCAACAATACTTTTCGTTGTTGCGGTGCAATTCAAATCGTTTTCATCGTTTAAACAAACAGTTATTTTCGTGTTTATCTATCATTGCTTATAGCTAAGATAATATCTTAATGCTTAATGATTTGTTTTAATCAGCATATTTCCATCCACCTAACATGCGGCTGTAAGTAAAATGTGGTGCGCCATTTTAAAGTTAAAATCAAATGCGTATTTTGCAAGAGGAATAAGAGCGAAGTTAATGCCAACAATGTGCAATTTGATGTTGCATGGCACAGCCAGTCACTTCACTCTGTTAGGGATGTTCATGTAGACAATGAACAGAACAGGTGCAAAGGTACTGAAAAACATGGGTTAAATGTCTATCAGAATTTGAAATTTAAAATTGTTAAGGGAACCACGAATATCAAATAATGCATTGATTGAATTGAAGTTATATTCCGGGCGAACAAGCTGGTTGCCGAAGGCGGCTAATAAATAAATACATAAATGAGGTCAGTTAATTATTACTTCCCCCCCGCCCGGATTAAAGAGTCCTGAGTTTAAACAGTTAAGAAACTATACTTCTGAACAGGGGTTCAAAACATTTTTTCCCTCGCTTGTCCTTTGATTTGTCCTTCTATTTTCGTATACCCCCTAGTGCAATACTCCTCTCTCCAACCATATGTCAATGCAAAGAAGTTTTTTTAAATCAATAATGTTAAGGGCTTAGTTAAGTTGGAGAGTCAAATGACTGGAATTAATAGGCTTAATTATTAAGTCTGAACTAGAAAATAAAATAAATAGCGTACAACAAGCTTAATTAATGTCTAAACTAGAAAATAAAATAAAAAAGCATGCAACAAGCTTAATTAATAAGTCTAAACTATAAATAAATAGAGTACAACACGTTTAATTAATAAGTCTAAACTAGAAAATAAAAAGCATACAACAAGCTTAATTAATAAGTCTAAACTATAATTAAATAGAGTACAACAAGCTTAATTAATAAGTCTAAACTA
>BGPR01013840.1:28543-40685 GCA_013235015.1 Araneus ventricosus | reverse complement strand
GCATGTGACACCTTGTTGAAAAGCTCTTTTCGGTTGGATTCTCTTCAACCTTATTTCCTACTTTTAGCTCTAACCCTTATAAAATTAGAGTATGAAATGTTCCTTTCCTGATATCTCCGGACAAAAGGAATCGACTTTCGCTTTCCGATTTGCCAACAGGAATGTTTTAGTATTATTCAGAATAGTATTAGATCCGCGTCATAAGAGATGAAAAGAGAAATAAAATGGTATAGTATTAATTCACGTGTGATCTAACAATTACTGAATGTGATACTCAACTATTCAAACGGAAGATAATTTCAATAAGATCCTTGAGTTTGTTTCTTAACGATGAGTTTTTTTTAAATAGGTGCAAATGAAAAAAGATATTTTCTCATGTCTGGAGTCGTTTCAAGCTTACTACGGCATTTGATCTAAATATTCGCATAAGACGAGTATATCCTTTCCACAAGTTCTCTGTTCGTAATTGGTATTAATTATTTTATTGCCGCGGCATTGTGTGCATGGTACTCTTCCTTCACTGCTACACAGTAGGCTATCGACTACCATAATATTTAATTTCCATATGAAGTAACGAAAAAAATTGTACAGCGTTTTATTTTTTTATTTTAATTCCTTTAGTGTTTCCGACATTACTAATATTATCTCCGCGTACCCCCAAGGGTACACATACCACAGATTGGAAATCACTGGCATAGAGCCAAAAGACGCAAGCGAACATAAATCTCCAGTTGGTACACATAAAACAATACAGAGGATCAGACAACGGAATCAGACTTTTAACAATTCAGGTTTTTTTGCACTTTCGGTTTTAAATTGGAAAAGAAAGAGAAAGAAACAAAAAATATTTCCACTTGTTACTTAATCTAAAACAATTGTATCTGAAAAATATAAAAGCGATAGCTCATCTCAATCAGGTTTATCTTAATTATGCGAGATGCGGGAAACTAGCACGTTGAATACACACTCACTCAGAAAAATTAGCAAGCCCCTTATACATCCCACGTAGCACATAATATTGTCTAACGTCATAAAATTCGAAAAAGTAATATTGTACAATATTTTTCTCAATAAACAATGTGAATCGCAATATTTTCAATATTGTACAATGTTTTTTCGTAATATTGGATAATGTCATATACTACTGTATAATTAGTAATAGTACAATGAATAATAACATAATAGTTTAGTGTAATATTATTTAATATACCATATTAATTAGTATTACACTAAACTGAATAATATGATATAATATTGCATAATAAAACAATATACCTACCCAGATAGCACGTAAGTTTGCAGCAAGTTTGATTTTGACTTGTTATGGCAAAATTTGACGCGTCAAACTTGAATCGAACTTGTAGCAAGTTCGATGTGACAAATAGCGCCACCTCCTTTGCAAATCAAATTTGCTGCAATTTTGCAAAACAAGCTTCCTGCAAAGATAGCACAATAAAGAGACAATTATCTTTGTCTCTGTTTTAAAAAACATCCGTTTTTTAATAGCATCTCCTAGACCGTAATTCTTTTTTATTAATTCAATAAATCAATGATAATTTGTGAAAAAAATAACTTTTTTATAAAAAAAATTTTTGAAACATTTTCCATCTTGTTACTAAATATATCACTCTCACTTTAAAGAAAACTATATCGCCTTTTTCTTAATGTTGAAATTTTAACGTTTATAAACAAAATTAAATCTAAAAAACAGTCAGTGTTTGTTGAACAATAATAACTATTTTGTCCCATTTTAAAGTAATTACTTTTGAACTCTAATTTCATAATTTATTCTACTAGCAAAACGTAGTTGTTAGCGAAAATCGCT
Organism: Araneus ventricosus; assembly: GCA_013235015.1. Classification (NCBI taxonomy): domain Eukaryota; kingdom Metazoa; phylum Arthropoda; class Arachnida; order Araneae; family Araneidae; genus Araneus; species Araneus ventricosus. The sequence goes on along the minus strand of BGPR01013840.1, from coordinate 38,860 downwards.
CTCTCTTTGACTTCAAATCATATTCTCAACTCAAAAAATGAATGAAATCCAGAAAATAGTTAAAAATAAATAGTATACGAATCGAATCGAAAGATGTATTAGCGAAATCTATCTTCTCCTCTCACAGTTCAACTGGCTCAATGGTTAGCGTTTCCGCTTCGGAACCGGGAGGTCGCGAGTTCTATCCCGGGTTGTGTTTCGTACTCTGTTTTAGCTATAATTTGCGGTATGTTTGCACGGCAAGCTTGCTGCAAGTTCATTTCATGGTGACTTCGGAGCTTTCGTTAACTCGCTGCAAGCTTACTGCAAGCTTGCACTCTTGTCATGACAAATTTGTGGCAAACTTGCACTCTTGTCATGACAAATTTGTGGCAAGCTAGCTGCAAACTAAAATTGTTATCTGGGTAGTATTTCAAAAATGCATTTTAGAAGCATAGAAAAATATTAATCACTTAATTCCTAGGTGCTGAACTTCTGTGTAACAATTTGTTATGTTTTGAACTTATACTCACAGTGAGCTTTGAACACGGAAAATTTCGTTTACAAAACCGGCACCTTACCACAGTACCAAAGAGACTTGCACCAGAAAGCGTAAATGATGACAATAAAATGTAGTTACAAAGTTCGGATCTCTACGAAATTTCATACACATTCCAATTAAAACTGAATAGTATTTTTAATTAAATTATCTTTTATCGTTACAACTTCGAGTTCAAAATGAAATTTAAATTTAAAGAGGAAGCAATTTTAGCTCTTTTATCTAAGTTTGCAAGTAAGCAATAAAATTTAAAAGTGATTATAATAATTTGTTTGAAATGTTTTAAAATAATTTTGAATTCTATTTATTCCTCTTTCAACGTATTACGAGACGCCTTGATCTTTTATAATTACAGTATTGATTGAAAATCAAATACAAGATTAGCAAAAATAATCGCGTGCATATTTTTACGATGAGAATTACACTCAATTTTTTTCCGCAGAACAATAGATAATCCATATGTGAGAACTTTCTTATATTTAACTTCCTTAGCTGAATCCCGCCCGCCTTTTAAATACAATAAAACAAAACGATTGTGAAAACATTATTATTCAAATGAACATTTTGTTAAATATTTTTTCGGACATATGATTCAACGTTGATAAATAATAAATAAGGTGTTACAGTTTGATAAGGCTGCTATCTGTCGACTGTAAGAATAAATTCACCTAAAATACTGATAAACGTCGATAAATATAGGAATTAAAATATTGTATGCATCGTATTGTATAGTATGATATAATATACAGCATCTTAAAGAATAATTGTTCCAGCGGAGTTTTTTTAATTAAAAAATTCAATCACGTGATATTCTGAGTTAAAATGAAGATTTTTATAAAAAGCATTGTTTTTATATTATTTGTGAAAATTTAGTATCTCGGAAATACTGATGCATTCAATAAAATACTTTGCTACGGTATTCGGTGTTCCTCGGTATTCATAATATTGTATAACATTGTTCAAATATTATATAATATTTCTGTACTACAGGGGATCAAGACATAAATTCTAAATTTTTCAAATAAATAAAAAAAATTTGGACGATTTTTTTTCAGTGTTTTCTTTCAGTAAATGACTAGAAATTAACGCAGTCCTTATTTGAATTTAATTTCTTAAACTTATTTTCTTTTTCATCAGTATAATCTACATCAAAAAGATCTGTATGCAATCTGAGAGTTCGATACATAATAAACGTTAAACCTCCAAGGTTAAACGCCGAACAGTTTGCATTGTCTTGTATATTTAAGATAGATTTTAAAGTTTGAACCTAATTTTCGTAAGTTGAAGTTTTACATTTTCACTCATTCACCAATGACACCAAGAGGAAATGCAATCTCTCATGACCTGAAATATTTAAACACAAAACTCCATTAGGAGAACAAATCTCAACGGTAAATTTCTAAATTAGTCAAGATGAGTACTGCAAAAGTTCAAAAAGACATCGGAAAGACTAAATCTGAAGCGAGTACACGGAACATTTAAGAACAAAGCGACTGTCCATATTCACGAATTAGAAAACCGGGTTAGTTTTATTCCCGTTTAGAAGCAATTTGAGGGCTATTTATGGGATTGGCTGTGCATTTTAGAGCCGTGATAATATGACGATGGCGGCACCTGGCACTTCCCTTCTACGCTTCTGCACCACACCATCACCAGGGTGCTTGGACCCTGTCAGATTTGGCGCGCACCAGGACACAAGGAGGGCGTATCTCAAGTGGAATCCGGTTTCCGGTATGGAGCCCTCCTGTTGCGAAACCAAGACCTTACAACTAAAGTACTGCAGCGCCACCTGATACACGAAAAATGAAAGAAAATCCATAAATTAGAGTGAAAAAATTAGCATCTAATGCTGAAAACAAATTTAGATAATCACACAATTCTTAGACCGTTCGTAGTGTATCATGAAAGGGAGGGTAACAAACACGTTCAGAAATACACTACTGGACAAAAGTATTGCAAGAGTGGTAAAATGCGAAACATTTGGAATTATTTTAAATACAATAGTTCACAATCAGTTGTGGAGAATCGTGGGACATTCAGTAATTTACAATCACATTTTGTCACAAGTACCTTTAAGAAACCGTCATCAAATTGATGAACATGAAAATAATTTGGGCTCACCCCGTTTCAAAAGAAGCTGATAATGTTATGAAATTTTCATCAATCATTTTTCTTCTTATGTACATTGCTTAAATACATCTTCAAAAAGTATTATAAATATTCGAGAAGATATAAAGGCTCCTTTAAAACATACCAAGCATTTTCTTATAACATACAGAGTTTGGCGCCAACTTTTGCGAAACTTGCAGAATACTCGACAAAATGTTATAGAACATTTTATTTGATGTAAATACCTTGAATATTTGAGAAACTATGAGTACTTATAGTATATACATGTAACGGCCCATACGCGAAAAATAGTGTAAATTCTCATTCATAATATCGAAGCCGGATGTCAAAAGCAGCATATTAAAAAATTCCATTCGAATGCCATTAAGATTTAGAAAGTGTTATGCAATGCAACCGGCAGAATTTCGGTTGTTATCTAAGCGAAAAACAATTATGAGGGGTTTTCCAAAAAAATCTATATTTTTTAAACTTGATTCTTCGAACAGAAACATTGAATTTTATGAAATTTAAATTACCTGAGTACTCTGAACATATAAATTGAATACGTATTTCAAATTGCAGTTCGATGAAAATTCAAGCTCAAAAAGTATTGATTTGTGAAAAACACGTCACCATTTCTTTGTCATTTCATAGATGCAATGAGTATAACGTTTTAAATTTTAATGGTATTCAACCAGAATTATTATATTAGCTGCCTTATATATCTTGCTTAGACGTTATGAAAGAAAATTTAAACAATGTTTCGCGCGTGTACAGTTAAAAACATTTTACACAAATACTTATTTTTCCAGAAATATTCAAGGTATTTCCTCAAATTTTAATATGAAGTTTTTCTAACATTTGTAGAGTATTCTGCAAGATTCGCAAAATTTGACGTACAACTCTGCATATTATAAGACAAAACCTGCAAAAAATTTGGAATCTTTTAAAGAAGCTTCTATATCTTCCCGAATATCCATGATACTTTTATGAAAATGCATGTAAACAACGTGCATTAGAAGAAAAAAGATTGATGATGGTTTCAAGACATTTTCGGCTTCCTGTGGAACGGGATAAGCCCAAATCATTTCCGTGTTCATCAATTTGTGGACTGTTCCCTAAATGTACTCGCGACAAAATCTTCGCATTAAAATTTGAGTTACCACGATTGTGCGTCTACGATTATCCACAACTGATAGTGAACCATAGTAAATAAATTGCCTCCAAATATTTCGCATTTTACCGATCTTGCAGTTCTTTTGGCCATTAGTGAATGCGACGGAAACCGTCATCAATGAAAGTTAATCGGAAGAAGACACTTGATCTTGCATGAAAAGGCCCCTTTCTTTTCGATGTCCGTGACTTTTTCGGAAGAGGTTAATTCAATCTCTGTGGTTCAGACATTGAAACATTTTGTGGAAAACAAACAAAAACAAAGCTAGATCAAGTAAATATGACAAGAACTGCTAAGCAGTGGAGGTTTGATTCTGGTTTGGGGTTGTGTAGCAGCTTTTAGAGAAGGCAATTTAGTTGTAATCGATATAAAAATAAATCGATCTGACCACAGACCTTTGGAGGTGCTAAAAAAGTAATTAACTGCCGTTTTCTCAGCATTTTCCTAAGACACGGAACAAAGAAGGGCCCGGAATTACTTCCTTCAGTACGTACGGTAGGTACGTAGGCAGTCCCCAACTGTTATCCATTCACTTCACACCGCTAATCGCTTTTTCCGCATTTTGCCACTAATGACTTGTCTGGTTAAAATCTGCTTGTGCACGGGACGTTACATGGAAATAATCTGTCTACATATACAATTTAAAAAAACCATCTTCATTTCGGGGTCCTAGCAGGCGCATAGTACACTTAGACTATAATTCTCACATGGTCGTATTAAGTTTAGTTTTACTTAATTTCGCCGCTTGTAAAGGCAGAGGTTAGTTCTAATTAATTCGTCTCAATAAAACTATTAACAGTTTTCTACAGGCATAATTATTAATAAAAATTGTTATTGAAAAATTTCAACTTATGCGGTACATTTGAATAATGAAGCATAATATCGTTTTTCACATTTTCATTTATTTAAAGTATGGTTAATAAAAGTTTTGTAACATGCACTATACTTTGTTGCTTCTAATCCTGATTAATCTTGAATAATATGCTCGATCTTTAAACATTCAATAGGGTTTTCTGAATTAACACATTATGTTGACTGGAACATTCATAGAATTTAGGTTTCATCATATTTTCTTTTATGAATCACGAGCTTCTTGGCTTAGAATTTTTTTTACTTCTATTGGAGTGGCGCTGGAATCGCTTAGCAAACGCAGTATTTACATCGCGACATATTTAATGCAAATATACGTACCGTTTATATTGGCCTACTCTTTTGTCCCTCATCATAGTTACGTCACGCAGAAATATCCGTTTTTTAAAAAAGAGCAATCCACGTTAACAATGCGAAAAGTAGCTTGGAAACTCAAAAATCCGAAGGTAGTGCCTAAGTAGAATAATGATTACTTGTATGTGCCTGTATATTCCGAAGCTTCCTGTTATCTACCCATTTCCAAGTAGATGTGAAAAAACTAATTTCAATGAGCTAACAGATGGGGATAAAATCAAAGGTAATGGGAAAACTACGCTTTTTCCCTGATACCTTGAAATGATAAAAACTTCAACTCTAATTTACGTGTACCAGCTCGGACATTAAAGTCCAAGCTATAAATATAGAACAGCCAGAAGGTGAGCTGAAACAGTTAAGTAATAATCGCGTAAAAAAGTTTATATAGGAAATGTTTGAATTAAAATATTGGTAGATCTTTCATTAAAACGTCCGTTTTCATCTGATTGCTTTTTTTGCTACGTCTTTAAAGTATAAATTATTCCTGGAAAAGAAATATAAGTCCGAATGATTGTAAGGAAAATTTGTTGAATCAATACTAACTGAATAATTTTCTATCCATATTGACAGTCCTTCAAACAGGTGTTAACTGTAGAAAAAATTGTTCTCTTTTTAATTGATGAATGTTCATACATTGTAAATTCTTTTATTAGAAGAGCACCATTTTGTAACATGGCAGCTGAAATTTTAAGAATAGAAGCTGCTCGAATTTAAGAAAAAATAATCATATAAGGATAGTATAATTATTTTAGAGTCAGAAAATCAGTTTCGTCTTAGTTTATTTATTATTTAAATTTTAATTTCAAATAGTTAAATATGAAATGTCTCAACATTATCAGAAGTCAAATGCAGAGTGTATAAACTAAAATTCTGCATTCAGATCACTAAATTAATTCTTGCTAAAATATCAAGAGTTAACTCCTTAACTGGTTTGTTTTCTCCATTATCTTATTAAATGACACTTTCTATTTTGGGAATGTGTTGTCATTAAATTCAGTTGAGAACCCAAAGGACAGCAGAAGTGTTAATGGATTCCACGTAACTTTTGTATCGAATTATAACGTCTCTGAATGACTTTGTTTTAGTTTACAAGTTTAAAATTGATCTACTTCGATGCACGCATGGCATCGAGTTACAGATGAGGGGGTTAGGAAAGATTCTAGAAGACACTTAAATAAACGGTTTGAAACCATCTGACCCTTTAAGCTTTTTTAACGCAATGTAAGTACCTTTCGAATGTTTACATCTTGCCTCTCCATGACTTTCGAAACATATGACGCATGCAATGTCTGCAACGACGCATAGTATGTTTTGAAGTTACATATTATACCTGTAAATTGCGATTTCAAAGCCATTCATTGCCAGTTGGTAACAGACTAAAAGGCTAAACTATCTAGAGTAAATTTGACTCTTAAGTATATGAATTAAAGTTGCCTCTTGTAGTCCATTGCAATTTGACCGACAATTCTCAAATACCGCCGCTTATAAATATAATAGATTGGATTGAATAGCAAGAACACTTAGTGATAATTTCAAAAAGAAATTATATTTAAAAATTCAAATATAAAAAATAGCGGACATTCAGAAGCCTTAAAATTAAAATATCTAAAAATTTTTTGCAAATAAATTTTGTCTTGTAGGTACAAATAACTCAAAATAATATGTAATTTTCTTTTTTAATATTTAGAATTTAGAAAGTGTTCAAACTAAAATTTGCCTTTCTAACATCCAAAAATGTTTAAAGTGATTAAACGTCTGGATGTGAATATGATATTGTATTGTTTAGCATGTAGTGCAAATAGTTTTTCTATTGATATCAAAGCTGGAGGGAACAGCTATCTAGGGTACACTTCACACTTAGGCAAATGAAGTACCTTTTTTCAATAGTTTTGATAGCAACAGAGTTCATTTATATGTTAACATCTAAATGTTTAAACTTACCTTTTGTTCTTAGTATCTATAGTATTTTCAATTATTTAGATTTTATTTTAGATTTGGTTGTTTTGTTTCATTAATAAATTTTTAGTTTATGAATTGCATCTTTATATGTCTTGTGTACTTTGTTTTTGTATATTCATATATAACTTATTTTGGTTTATATATATATATATATATATATATATATATAGATAGATGGATAGAGATAGATAGATTATATATCGAAAAATGAAACAGTATAAAATATGAAATGAAAAGCGCAATAAAAGCACAATAACGTTTCTTCAGGGGATGAAGTTATTGTGAAATGCTAAAAATAAAAAAGGGAAAAAAATTAATAAAATAAATAATAAAAAATAACCGGTAATAAAAAATTAACCGGTAACCTAGACATTATTGACAATAAAGAATTAAGGGAACTAATGATCAAAGGTACAAAATTCCGTCCTATTTTCAAGATCTCCATTAATAAAATTTTCAAAAGTTCTCTTAATGATTTGGATAACTTTTGCCTAAAGCTTGCCTCCAAATTCAATATACCAGTGCAATTCTTCACCGAACGGAAATGGTCAATATACTTCAACTCTAAACAGTTCATAAAAAACAATTACACAAAAGACAATCCTAATTACGAAAAATATGACTACCGAAATATCAAGGATAGTATCAAAGCTCTGAAGAACAATTCATCATAACCCCTATTGATAAAGCGTTCGGCAACTTTGCAATAATCTGCAAAAAATTCTATCTCGAAATTTTAGACAAGGAATTAAAATCATCAGAAACTTACAAACTCAATAAATCAAATATTATCACCATTAAGAAAAAATTTCAGCTCTTAACAAAACGATTAAATGCCACAATGCAAATAATAATCTACCATATATTGTTATATATCCAAAATTTCATAAACAGCCAATTAAATTCAGATATATCACCTGCGGCACTAACACCTACATGAACAAACCTGGAATCATTTTTTCGAAACATCTTAATATCATCCTAAATCATATTGAGCAAGAAAATTTCACATGGATTATAAAAAACAATAACAAAGCAATTGAATTCCTTAATAATAACAAAATTGATACAATAGAAACCTACGACTTTCAAGATCTCTTTACAAGTATACCAATAAAAAAATTGCAAGAGGTACTAATGAACTACTTCTATGATCTTAAAAATCTCTTTAAAATCCCACTAACTTTCTGGGAAGACCTTATCAACTACTGCATATTCAACAACTTTATCTTTAACGGAGAAAATATTTTCCAATAAATAAAAGGCATCCCACAAGGAATAAATTTCTCATCTTTACTAGCCAACCTCTTTCTTCATTTCTTCGAAAGAAATTTCGTTTTAAACCTCCACTCTGCCTTCCGATTTATTGACGATATTATAATTTTTAATTTTCAAGACTTCTGCTCTATTTGCAATTCCATCTACCCAGAAGAACTCAAACTAATTAAAACCAGCAACAATCAATCTCCAGCGATTTTTCTTGATTTATGCTTAGACCACAAAAATGACTCAAAAATTGACATTCACGACAAAAGAAACGAATTCAAATTTAACGTCAATAAATTTATTTTTTGGAACTCTAATATCTCATACAAAATCTACAAAAACACAATTATCAATCAACTTATAAGAATCAACAAAATTTGCAATAACACTAATTCTGCCAAAAAGCAAATCATACACTTAAGAAATAGCCTCAACATTAATAAAATTCCCCCCTCACTTTACGAACCTCTGATTAATGGATTTAAGATGTAAGTAAAGGATTGCTCATCACAGAGATGCCGACGCGAAGTATAATCTTCGTGGTAGGGTCACTCAAGTCGGTAATGTCTGATATTTTACCTCGAAAACACATCATTTAAATATTCTTCACAGGTCTCTAATTTTTTACTGATTTCTTCCTCTATTCCTCTGCGCTATTTATTGTTATCGCTCTTTCATTTAATCTTCATCGTTCACAACATACTACACTTCCCTGGCAACAGCCAAAGTTAAGCGTCAAAACTGTTACTTGACACCCTGTTCACACCCCTTCAACGTCAGCCTGTACCTTGACACTCCGCAAACACCGAAACGTAAACATCCCTCCTTCTGGTACGTAAAATATTTTTTCTTACGTTTCACTAATGTTATAACATCGTAATTCTGTTTTAATTTTTCAAAACTTCTCTCTCTGTTTTTGGGTTGGTTTGGCATTAGGGATGAAAATCAGTGTTTTAGGCCTTGCGGCATAACTGATTGCAAGAAAATGTCAAAATTTTATTTTTAGCAATGCGCAATAACTTCATCCCCTGAAGAAACGTTATTGTGCTTTTATTGCGTTTTTAATTTCACATTTTATACTCTTTCATTTTTGGATTTATACTCTATCCACCACAACGTTTTGGACTTGCAGCTTTTAGCGCATTCATTGTGTTTGTGATATATTTTTCCATCTGCTACTATTCGCATTTTTATCTTTACTCGGATATACTTTCAATTCGTTTTATTCATCTGCTTTCGAATTTGATATGAATGTTTGTAATTTATTTTATTGTTTTTCTATTATGTTTTGACTTTTATATATATATATATATATATATATATATCAAAACCAACATATAAACACAAAATAAAAACTCAAAAACAGTAAAAAAGGACAAAATGGCTAATTAGACAAAAACCAGAAAAAACCAAAAAAATGAAAAATATCATAGCGAGCCGCTCGTCAGGAAGAGAAGCTCGCTCATGATATTTATTTGTGCTTTTTTCTGCTGACGACAAACGAAATCCGTTAAAAATTGCCGTCATCCCCTCTAAAAGCACAAAACAAATGAAAATGGAAGATTTCTTGAATAAAAAATATAAATACATTTAAGAAGATTTAAAAAGAATCAAATACAAAAATCCAAATACAAAAAAACCCCGAATACAAAAATACCTAGAATAAAAAACAGTCGTAACATAAAAAATAATAAAATAAAGCGAAATATGCTTACCATGGCCAGGGAAATGCTACCGCGACCACGAGGAAAATGAACGCCAAACCAGTTATCGCCGTTGCCAAACAGAGGAAAGAGAAAGAAAAGGAGAAAGAGGCTTTGTCAGTAGCTCCGTAATCACTGCTTGAGATATCGTCGCACAAAGTTCTCGGGAATACCATTATTTAAAAGTTGATCATACAAATATAACTAGCATATAATCATGCAGAAATAAAGTAAACAAAACATATCAAGAATCAAATCCTATACTAAAAAGTAATTATTTGAACAATACATGAATTTTAAATAAAATCTAATAAATTGAAATTACTAATTACATTGATATATAT
>BGPR01013840.1:0-28443 GCA_013235015.1 Araneus ventricosus | reverse complement strand
GTCATGAAAATCAATAAATGTTGAAATAAAATGGAGAGACTGTAGTTAATCGGTAAAAGCGTATAAATGCTCATCAGGGTAAGTAAAATCTATACAAACCGCTAAAAAATTAGTGAAATCATAATGCTTTCTGCGAACAGTGCAGGCATAAAGCTAAAAACACTGTCCTTTACCTCGAACATTATGATAAACCAAGAATTCGAATGAAATACCAAATATTAGAAATAATTTTACGAACCTAAAACTGAGAGATGCAGCCAACGGGAGACGTGACAAAATAATGAACTTAACGCGTCATGTAGGGTCCGGATGTTTACGAAATATCAAGTTACTTTCTTTTGCGCCAAACTTCTAAGGTTGGGGGAGTTTCGATGAAGATTAAGAAACCGATGGAAACAAAGATGAAAGCGTTCTACATTGAGAAAACGATGAAGATTAAAGATATGATGATAAAAAGAAAAAGAGTGTATTTAAAAATTAAGGTATGATGATAAAAAAGGAAAAGAGTGTAATTAAAAATTAAGGTGGAAACGTTAAGTGTTAAATATTATTTGAATTTGAAATCCATTAAAAAACGACTGAAACATGCGTTTTCGAGGTAATCACATTAGACTTGTCTGGCTTGAGAGAGCCTACCACAGTATTAGAACTGCGCCAGCATAGCTCTAATATGCAATCCTTTACTTACATCTTAAAGCCATTAATTAAAGGTTCGTAGAAGGCGGTAGGAATTTCATTACTATTAAGGTTATTTATAAAGTGCTGAATTTGTTTCTTGATTGAATTTTTAACGCTGCATGTTTTGTTAATTCTTATAAATTGATTAATGATAGTGTTTTTGTAGATTTTAGAAGAGATATTTGAGTTCCAAAAAATATATATATATAAACAAAAGAAAACACACAGTACTATTTTAGGAAAAAAGGATGAGATCAAACCAATCAAAACAGAATGCTGACGCCCAGGATTATTTCTCAGCAGGGAATCCCGTAGCGTGAAAATAATAATATTCTGTGTGATTGTTTTTTTATTGTGTTTGTGTACAGGGTTCCCACTTATATCCTATACACCCCCTTAACTTCTAAACGGTGACAGCTTAGGCCATAAAGTTGGTGTCTAGGTATAGTAAAAAGGCTATGCGCTACTTGATGAGACAACATACAACGCCATCTGTCTGCAAATTTTGGAATTAGCAGTACTGTATCGTAAACGGTGAAAGATACAAGAAAAAGGTCAATAGAAGGTTGTAGAGCACACTCTATTTATTAAGAAAAGCTACTTTGTACACTATAATACGAAGACCAGAGCGTTTAAAATGCACATTTGTTTGTTCGAATTTTCCGAAATTGTGATGACACAAGACATGGGCGAAAGGAGAAAAAGTTATTTTTCGGACACAAAATGGTCCCATTTATACTTTTTCCTGTAGAAATAACTCAATCAGCAGGTGTATGGACCTTTCAGCTAACATTTCAGGACTTTCGATGACGTATTACTGTTGCTTGTGCTAGTGCACCAAGTACTTGCTAAAACGTGTGCAAAGTGAAATTCAAACAAGGGCTTAAATCTGTATTGTAGATGACGCAGAGCACTTTGAACACCGAAAATATAGATATATTGAGATAACTAATTGCTTTTTCATTTTTAAACCTTTTTCGAGACGTCACAGTTTTGGAAATCGAGAGTAAACAATTGTGCATTTTAAGCGCCCTGTTTAGAGTATTAATGTGTGCAAAGTGTCTTCACGTACTAAATCGAGAGTTCTCTACAACTTTCTGTTTGACGTTTTTCTCGTATCTTTCACAGCTTACGAGATATGACTGCTAATTCCAAAAGTTACCGATAGATGGTGTTGTAAGTTGTCTCATCGAGTAGCGCATAGCCTTGCTACTATACCTAGACACCAATTTTATGGTCTAAGCTGTCACCGTTTAGAAATTAAGGAGATTATAACGGATATAAGTGGGTACCCGTATATATATATAAACATTCGAAATACTATAATGTTTTTTTGATTTTGTATTTTTGTGCATTCATGTGTATTAATGGAAGAAGAAGTCTCTAACAATAGGACTTGAGAAATATACTTGCCACGAAATTCATCAATTTTTAAATATTCATGATAAACTATTTTTACCAAACCTGACTAATTTAATCTAATAAGTTAAATGGATTTTTTATCCATCTCAATCCCAAAAATATTTAATACACCAATTAAAAGGTTAAACTATGGGTTTCTTGCCCACTTGGGATCTTTAAAAAATTCTCACAACGCTACATTCTTTCCATGTCCTTAATATTTCTAAGTAAAATTGCGAACATTATCTCGGTTTTAAAGATTTCAGTAAAATTTGCTAAACAAATTTTTAAAAGCGAATTTACTTTTAATTAATGTTATTAAATTATGCATTGTTTTATTTATATTCAATCTTTGAGGTCACGGAAATTTTTCTTCACGCGAAGAGAAGTCTCGTGTGGAAAATTAGAATTCCCCTCCATAATATACAGGCTAACTTCTTTACCTAAATTCTACTCTATCACAGGGAGTCTCTCAATGCGATTGATGGCGCCATCTATTGGCAGAGTTTAAAGAAAATTGCATGCAACCTGTCCAGTTATGCATTTGATATTAGGCCTGACGAAACTTCTGCAAAATCTATAACATATCATTGATACAATTGCCAATTATCGAATTAATTATCTTATTCTATAGAACACGCGATAGTTTGCATTTATATAAATGATATGAAGAGTTCAAGCTGTCCGAAAAGACACGAAATAAATTAAAAAGAAGTTTATGTACCAATGTACTTTTTCATAAATTCAAAGAAAAAAAATTGTTAAAAACTTTAAACATGAATTGAAATTAGGAAGAAACTTTTATTATAATACTGGAGTTTCTTAATTGTATAATCATTAAGCTCTAACAATATTTAAAGAAGGAAACAGAAGTTAGAGATAAAATCGTTCACGATTCATTTGAAGGGTTTCATTATCCGACTCTTTGGGAATGACATTGGTCTGGAACTATATAATTTATAATTGCATTGCTGACTGCATTGAATAGAAAAAAAATAATTTTCAGAAAAAAAAAGTCTTCACTAGAAAGCAATACATCTAAATAAGGGACTAAGTTTGTTGGCCGGAGTGAAAACATAATGCCTTAAAAATCAGAATCTAAATCTCACCTCACATGAGACTTCAAGAAATATACTGAAATTTTCTGAAAATTAGGAAGATTAGACTTCGAAGTTATTGGTGAAATTCCATTTGACATATTGAGAGTTATTTACAATAACTAAATAGAGACCAATTGCTTCCTTTCAACAAGAAAAAGAATTCTTATTCGTTATCTTATTATAAAGAAAAAGAATTTATTGAGAAAAAAAAGCTTTAAGTGATGAAACTTTTGAATAATTCTGCGTTGTTGCTTTTTTGGAAACTCCATAGGACAGTTACTGCATGTTCACAGTAAGGGCTTAAAAATTTCCTTAAATGTTAAAAGAGGATATAAAAATGAATGCGGTGATAAGTTAAAATCTACAATTTTTTTGACAGTTTAAATCGTAAAAGTTAAAAACAGTTGTTAATTGTCCAAATAGCTTGTAAAAATTCCAATAACTGTCAAATAATTTTATGTTATCGCTTTAACTACTTTGAATTTCATTCAAAACTGACTTCTTAAAGCAATCAGTTTTTTTCCCTACTTTCTTTAATGGTCTGCATTAGAATTTCAGTGTGTTCTTCGTTTTTGGTTATTGATTGACAGAAATCATTCATTAGTTTTGCACCCCTTTCGGCTGTGTAATTTGCTACTTTTAAGTTCTGGATAAAAGTTATAATTTCTTTATGAACCTGAAATCTTCTTCCCTGACCTGGGGATTTATTTTTCAACCAGGCTCCATCTTGGTTCACCTAATTTCTTCATGGACAATTCTTTTTCGGGGACTGCGACATATTCGCTGCAGTCAGTAACTACTGGGAATGTGCCGATATTGTCCTAATAGTGTTGTGAGAAATTCTCCTAGGGGAGTTTATTGGCAATTACCTAACGCATTTCTCAAAGCGATGTGAATATGTACAATACTTTACTCGAGAAAGATATTCGCTTATGGTAAACAACTAATATTTTTGTGTCAAATCCAATGACAAAAATTTCATTTAGCTAGCTTATTTCCCTTTTTGGCTACTACGTTCACATATGCATTTAATGATTTAAGTTTTGAACATTCTTTAAATTAATTATTTTTAACGGCATTTCATTTTTAATTACTTCTGCTTCAGTCTTAGCAAACCAAACTTCTAATTTAACTCCCAGAGTCACGAACTTCTTCGTGGAGTCCTCTTCTGCCAAGTATTTAAGCTCCCTCCGTATTGTTAACGCCCTCTCTTTCTAACCATATAAGTCGTTAAGTAAGACGTGCTTTTTGCGCGTTGATTCTTCATTTCTGGTCACCGGTTGTTCTTTAAATTATGATTACGTTATCTATTTGAAATAACCTGCATTATCAACTTTAAAATGAATAAATAAAAGTTATATCAAGATCTGCCTTTTTATTTAAGATATTTGTTTTCACCTCACCTAAAGAATGATGTTATATACAAGAATAGGCAAACCAATAGACATTTAACCAGTTGGCGCGCTTGGTGCGAACTTTGATAATAGATTCCAGTGACCAAACCGTATGCCAAATTCTCTTTATCCAGTTTGTTGCATCTGCTCGCGTGTATGTGAATTATAATGCACAAGAGCAGATAGACTCCCCGCTGATAGATTTGAATGAAAATTTAATACAAATCTACCATCTTGGTGTGAAGATCAAGAATAAAATATCTTTCGTCTAGCTCGCTCCTTTCTTGAGCTATCGTATTCACAAGCAAACTGACATAGTTTCGAAGTCAGTGTGGTCTAAAAAGCGGAGATTCATTAAAACCTCAAATTCGAATTTTGAATAGATGATTAGAATATTCACTCTTTCATAACACGTATCCGGAATCCGAGTTACTGCCACCCTGTTTTGATATTCGGGGTCAATTGAAGAAGGGCCGCTACGACAAATCGGACACTGAGGTCAGAATCCTAGTCCTTTGAAATAGATATCATTCCTATGAGGATTTAATGGAATAGGAGGAGCAATAAATGAATTGAAATGATGAGAATTTTTACTTCCTCGTGTACTTAGTAATACGGAAGGGGCCGGGCCGTCATCGGTCGAGGGAACTCAACTCACTATACCCACCATTAAAGTGAGAAACAGCTAGCTTATCCTGCAACTTCTCATCCACTTGCTCGCGGTACCTACAAATGAGGGTTATTACTAAATACACCAGGAAGTAAAAGACATCTCTTCATTTCATTTTATTTATTGCTCCTCCCATTCCATTAAATCCTTATAGGAATGATATCTATTGCAATATTCTCATTTGAAGATTTCTGGAAAATTCCTGCAGATCACCAGCTATCTTGGTGATGATCTGCAGGAATATCTTGGCGATATAATGACTTTTTATCGAATATGAACCGACGAGGAATATGTTGTAGTGAGGGTGAAAACATAGGTCGAGTTCGTAGATGGGCTATGGAGCTGAAATAGTTGGAGACGGTGGGGGATTGAAATTGTCCTTTCCTTCTGATTGAGAATAGGAAGAAAATCAAATTAGGCGACCTTATTTCAGCATTTAGCTCCAACTCTAATGAAATTAGTGGATAAATTGATATTTTCCTGATATCCCCAGACAAAAGGAATCTACTTTCGCTTTTCGACTTGCCGACAGGTCAAAAAACAAAACTTTACAAAAGTCTTGTAATTCCATTACAATTAATTCTTTAATGTACATTGGAAATGAATATCTCCATAATGGTTGGTTTTCAAGTTTTGCTTTTTAATCTACCTAATGTTGTAAGGTAACTACCAATTCCATTAATCCAACTGTAAGTTCAATAATTCTCCAAATTAGGTTCATCGCCACTATCATTCTATTTTTATTTCTGCAAGAAACTAAAGATTAACCCTCTAGTCAAAGTACTGCAAGCGATTTCAAAGATCACTGACTGTGGCAAGGGAAGATTGATGCATCCGAATGCTTTTCTTTCCATAAAACCCCGCGAACCCGAACTAATTGAGACTGACCTTCGTTCGGATTCCGGGGAATACGGATTATCTGGGATATTTGGCAAAGTACTCCTGATATACCAAACGCAGTATAATAGTGGCTCTGCGTACCCTGTGAAGGCGTATGGAAACAGCTCGCGACGATTCGAACGGTACAACTTGAAACAAGATGAGTTTACGTGTTCAAACAAGTTGAGGGTACAAAGAAGACACCCGAGTTTGTTTCTCTTAAGTAAGGTGCTGCATTCATTCTTAAAGACAAATTTGAATGTTTCTTTTAAGTTAGGAATAAATATCATCTTTGTTTCTGATTCATAATTCTTATTTTTCTTTCTTTTTCACTAAAAATTTTTCAGAAAATTTAAAAAAATGGTCGAATTATCCGAAATTTCGGATTCCTGAGGTTCGATTTCTCGGGATTTCACTGTATCGAGATCTGTGAGCAGTGAAAGAAATTTCCTCGAACACGCTGCGGGCTGTTCGCGAAATGTTCTGCTCGCAAGTGCGTACGCTCATTTAGAAGAGCCAAGCGTTGCTGAACACATGCACGTAAACACAGCAGCTTAATTAAATGTTATTAAGCGCTTCTAAAGGACATTTCTATCCAATGTTTGTGAGTAAAACGAAAAAATATTCATATTTAATGTGTTGACCAGTTTGACTATTGTTATGTTTCCGAAACTTTTAAGACTAAGTCGTTGACATCGAACAATCCAAGCCGATTCCGCTGCTCGATATTGTACAGTAGCGGTTCCCAACGTTTGTTCACTCTCGTATCCCCTTGATTAGTCGTTTTATTTTTCAATTACTCTACTTTCAACCCCCCTTCACAATTATTTTATGTTTTTTACAATGTTAAGCTTTAAAGTTAACCAATCGAATTAACGTAACCACTTAACAGTTTCTTTTTTCAGCCATATTGTGTCCAAAAATAAGCACATTTTTCGTAAGAAATTTTGAATTCAAATTGATTTTATAAATTCAAAGCAGTTACAAGTATTGATTTTTTTAAATTTTTAATTGCAAAAGAAAAAATGTACCTACAAACTGGTGTACCTAGCCTAACCTTACAAAATACTGATTTGCACTTTTTTCCTATCCAAGATTAATTAGACTGCCAGAGCCATTTACTAGAAACATTGCAAAGAAAGGAAAGTAAATATGTCGGAAATTAGAGGATTGGTCTTCGGAAAATGAGCTGCCCGAGCGGCGTTCGGGCAAATCAGGGAAGTCCCCTTTCGCAGCGCCCGAACGGTGTTCGGGCATTTCTGTGATTTACTTTTATTTCACATTTTATTCCACTTTTATAATAGTATTAATTCAGCGTCTTAACAGATGAAAAGAGAAATAAAAAGTTTCGTCTTAATTCACGATGTAATCTTAAGCCAGCCATTCACTTGAAGTATAGCTATGACATTTGTCCTAAGCCCGGTTTTTTTCCACCCATTTTAATCGAAAAATACAGGCACGCCATTCACTTGCATTTAAAAGGACGCTAACTCTGAACGAAGGTAGGGGGACGAGATCTTCTTTCCCTCTCTACAGCTCTTTGGCAACCCTTCTTCGATTTTCCCCAGTCAGTAGATTTTAATTTATGCTACCCTCGAAACGAGGCTTCAATCCATGCAAGGTATTGTTCTTCTCGTTAGCCTCTTTCAGAGTCCCTCTGATTTTTCGTTCCGATTTCAGTCCAGACGTAATTCGAACCATAGCAAGCCGTTTGACACATTTCCATAGATTTTTATAGCTTTTTCCTTCTCGCGTTCCAAAATATACAGTTTGTCTGTGAAGTGAATGGCTGGCTTTACAATTACCGAATGTGATAATCTGCTTTTCAAGTGGAACACAATTTCAATAAGATCCTTGAGCGTGTTTCATGGCGACGAGTTTATAAAATTAGGTTAAAATGAAGACAGATATTTTCTCATGTCTGGAGCCGTATTAAGCTTACTACGGTATTTCATCTTAACATACATGCATACAACGAGTATATTCTTTCCACAAGCTCTGCGTTCATAATTAGTAATAAGTATTTTATTGTCTCGGCACTGTGTGCTTGGTACTCTTTCTTCACTGTTGTCCAAGAGCTTCGATTAGCGTAACTTTAAATTTTCACACGGAGTTGGGGAAAAATTCTATAAATTTTATTTTTATCCCTATCGTGTTTCCGCCATTACCAACATTACCTTCGGGTATTCCAGTGGTACGTGTACTAGAGATTGGGAATCTCTGACAAGGAACCAAAAGCTACAAGTGAATATAAATCTCCACTGTGCACACATAAAGCAATACAGAAGAAGAAAGCCACACAAATTGATGAAAACGAAAATGATTTGGACTCATCCCGATTCAAAGGAAGTTGAAATTGTTTGGAAATATTCATCAATAATTTTGTTCCTTATGCACATATTTTCCATGTATTTTCATAAAAAATATCGTGAATATCCAGGGAGATATAAAGGTTTCTTTAAAATATCTCAATTTTTTCTGGTGTTTCTTGCTTATAAAATGCAGAATTTTACACCAAGTTTTGCGAAACTTACATAATATTCGATAATATGTTAGAGAATTTTTATTTAAACTTAAAGTGAATATTTTGAATATTTGAAGAACTATGAGTATAAGTAGTAAATACTTTTTAACTGCGCTTGCGCGAAACATAGAATACATTTTCTTTCATAACGTCGAAGCTAGATATCTAAGGCAGCTTATTTAAAAATTCCAGTTGAATACCATTAAGATTTAGAAAGATTTAGGCATTGTAACCAGAAGAATTCCTGTTGTTCTCGAAGAGATAAAATTATGAGAGTTATCAACAAATAAATAAGATTTAAAAGTTTCATTACAGTATAGAATAAGAATCAATATTTTTAAACTTTAATCTTCGAACAGCAATAATGAATTTTATGACATTTTAATATCCTGAGTACCCATCTGAACTTATCAATTAAATACATAATTAAAATTGCAATTCGACAATTAATACATGAAGATTCAGATTTAAAAATTATTGATTTTCGGAAAACCCTTTATCATTTTTCTGTCATTTCGTGAAATTTCTAAGTCTTAATGGTGTTCAAATTGAGTTTTTATATACGGTGCTTTAGATATCTGCCTTTGACATTATGGAAGCTAAGTTACGCTATGTTTCGCGCATGTACAATTAAATAGTCTTTATTACAAAAACTCAATGTATTTACTACAAATATTAATACACTGTTTCTCTAACATTTTGCCGAGTATTCTACAAGTTTCCCAACATTTGAAATAGAGTAAATTTCTTTCATAACATCGAAGCCAGATATCTAAGGCAATTTATATAAAAATTCCAGTCGAATACAGTTAAGATTTAGTAAGTTTTATGCATTGCAAAAAACAGAATATATGTTGTTCTCTTAGAGAAAAAAAATTATGAGGGGATTTCCACAAAACAATATTTTTAAAACTTGAATATTTTAAGAGCAATATCCAATTTCGTGAAATTTGAATATTCTCAGTACCCATCCAAACTTATAAATTAAATACATAATTAAAATTACAATTCGACGATTAATACGTCAAGATTCATGTTTAAAAATTATTGATTTGTGGAAAACACCTCAATTTTTTTGTCATGTCATTGTTGCATTGTCTACAACTTTCTAAATCTTAATGGTAATGAAATTTTTATATAAGCTGCCTTAGATATCTGGCCACGACGTTATGAAAGAAAATTTACGCTATGTTTCGCACGTGTGCAGATAAAATGTATTTAATACAAATACTCATATTTACATAAAGGTACGTACTTAAAATTTTAATACTATTTTCTCCAACATTTTGTCGAGTATTCTGCGAGTTTCGCAAAATTTCGCTTAAATGTTATAAGCAAAAGTCTGCATGTTATAAGCAAAAAACATGCGGAAAAATTTGGGTAGTTTTAAAAAAAACTTTATATCTTTTCGAATATTCAATTTTTTTTATGAAAATACATGCAAGAAATGTGCACAAAAAGCAAAATTATTGATGAAAGTTTCAAAACATTATCTGCTACAAGGGAAACGGGATGATCGCAGATCATTTTCTTGTTCATCAATTTGTGGACTGTCCCCTTAAAGTCCTCGCAACAAAATCTTCACAGTAAAATGTGAGTTACTACGATTGTGCGTCCCAAGATTTTCCTCAACTGATAGTGAACATTTGTATTTAAATTACCTCCAAATATTTCGCATTTTACCAATCTTGCAGTACTTTTGGCCAGTAGTGTATGCGAAGGAAACCAAATGCCGGAGAAACGACATGCAGCGTGACGTACATTCCAAACAGTTGGGTGCTGATCACAGACCTCCGGAGGTGATAGAGAAGTAATCAGCTGACGTTTTTCTCGTCATTTCCCTATGACGTGGGACAGAATCGAACACGCAATTTCTTCCTTCAATGCATACGGTAAGTACGTGAGCAGTACAAAACTGCTCTCTGTGTATTTCAAGCAGCTAATCAAT
This sequence comes from Araneus ventricosus, assembly GCA_013235015.1. Lineage (NCBI taxonomy): Eukaryota > Metazoa > Arthropoda > Arachnida > Araneae > Araneidae > Araneus > Araneus ventricosus. The sequence goes on along the minus strand of BGPR01013840.1, from coordinate 17,849 downwards.
TCTACCTCATTTTGCCAATAATGGCTTGTCTGGTTAAAATCAGTTTGTACATCAAGCATCACATGAAAATATTCCATCCGGATATAAAATTTAAAAATCTAAACCTCATTTTCGGGCCCTAGCACAAGCTTATTAAACTTAGCCTTTAATATTCGCCTGGTTGTATTAAGTTTGGTTCTACTTAATTACGCCATTTTTAAATTTAAAAGCGGAGGTTATTTCTAAAAAATACGGCTCAATAAAACAATTAGAAGTTTACTACAGGCTTAATTATTTTTTAAAAACATTTTCTAGAAAAAAAAATTTTAACTTTTACGATACATTTAAATAATAAAACATAATATCGTTTTTACTTTTTCATTTATTTAAAATATATTTAATGAAAGCTTTATAACACTTTGTTGTTTCTAATTCTGATGAAACTTGAATAATATGCTCGATCTTCAAACATTCCATAGAGTTTTCTGAATTGACACATTATGATGTCGCGACCAGTCATAGAATTTAGGGTTCATTATGTTTTCTTCTAAAAATCATGAGGTTATTGGATGTGAGTTTCGTTTCTTCTTATGTAGTGGCGCTAGAATCGCTAAATTAACGCAGTGTTGAACTCGCGGCGTATTTAATGCAACTATACGTCCCATTTATACGTGGGCTATTCCTTTGTTACCAATCATAGGTACGGGATGCCGAAATGTTCCTTTTTCTGAACAAGAGAAGTCCACGTTAACGATGTCGAAAACAGCTTAAAAATAAAAAAATACGAATTTAGATCCTAGTATCGCGATGATAACTTGCATGTGCCTGCATATTCCGAAGCTATCTATTCGTTTCGAAATAGATGTCATAAAATTACTTTTATTGAGCTAACAGATAGGGATGAAACCACAAAATCATAAGGAAATAAACCACTTTTTTCTCTGGTCCCTTCAACTTTTAGCATGAGCTCTGACTTTCGTTTACCAGCCCGTACATAAAAGTTCAGACTAATAATAAAAAAGGATGTCTCAATTAGCCAACTGATCTGGTGTTTGTAATTGCAAGAAATTTATATTGAAAAATGTTGAACTAAAATAGTGGTAGGGCTTTTATTAATATTTCCATTCCCAACCAAATGTTGATTCTTTCCTACGTCCTTAAATGTGTCAATTTTTCTCTTGAAAATAAATGCGAATGATTCTAAGGGAAGTCTGTTCAAGCAATACAGACTGGATTATTCCGTATACAAAATGTCAGTTTTCCAAACAGTTTCGTATTGGCGTTAACTCTAGAAAAATTGCGCTCCTTTCAATTGACGAATATTCATACATTTTAAATTCTGTTATTGCAAAACAACATTTTGTAACATGGCAAGTGACAGTTTTAGAAACGAAACTGAGCGAATTTAAAAATTTATCATATAAGCATAGTATTCTTATTGAAGAGTAAGAAAATCAGTTACGTTTTAATTTATTTATTATTATTTATATTTATTTTGATTTTGTTGAATCTGACATTTGTGAATATTATTAGATATCATATGTACCATGCATAAACTGTAATTCTGCAATCATATCACTAAATTAATTCCTGCTAAAACATATCGTTAATCCCTTAACTGACTTGTCTTATCAATTATCTAGTTAAATGACAAATTATATTTTGGGAATTCGTTGTCGTTTTAATTCAGTTGAGAACCTAAAGGGCAGCCAAACTGTTTATTTATTCCACGTAAATTTTGCAACGAATAATAACGTCTCTGCCTAGGGTATACTTGACTCTTAAGCATATGAGTTAAAGTTGTCTCTTATAGTCCATTGCAAATTAGATTGAAAAATCTCAAATAATGTTGTTTATAAATCATAATAGATTGCATTGAATAAAAGGAACGCTGAGTGATAATTTCAAAAAGAAATGATGTTTAAAAATCGAAATATAAAAAAATATCTGCCCTTCTGAAGGAAATAATCCTAAAAAATTTTTTGCAGAAACATTTTGTCCTCTAGGAATGAATAAATCAAAATAAAATGCAATTTCCTTTTTTAATTACTCAGAGAAGATATCAAGTGTTCAAACAAAGATTTTCCTTTCTAACATTTATAAAATTTTAGATCATTTATGTTCTGAATGTAAATATGGTATTGTATTATTTAACATGTATTGGAATTGGTATTGTCGATTGATATCAGAACTGCAGGGAATATCTATTTAGGGTAAGCTTCACCCTTAGGCAGTTGGAGTACATTCGTCTCTTACAATCCTAACATTTGATCAAAACATATAAATAGTTTTGATTGCAAATCATAACTTTAACTTGCAAATTAAACAAGTTACAATTATGATTATTTTGTAAATAATGGCAATTAAGTTTTTTTAAACTATTAAATTAAAGTTAAGCTTGTATCTGGACAAGTTTTCCTGTAGTGACAATTTTTTTAGAAAAATAAATAAAAATGCCGGCAAAATATTTAATTTTTCAGATGATAATCTTTTTATTGTAGTCAGACAAATAAATCCTTTTATTAAACTACGTAACTTGAAATGTAATATATATGTATAAATATAATTTAGTTAAGCATTTGAAATTCCGTAATGTTTTATGCTGTTGTGCATTCATGGAAGACGAAATCTGTTACACATCTTAAAATCCAAATCTGCGTGAGAAGTATAAATCCATCAATATCCATTCATGATAATATAGTTCACTATTTCTGCTTACAGCTGCTCCCTATTAACTGTTTCTCATTCCTTTTGGTTATATCAACGTCCCTGCTGCTGCCTCTCTAAACTACCACACCACATCAGCGTCCTATATATGATTTATCGTACAAAGGGGCACAATAAACGAAGGATCTTCAGTGGTATCGGGTCTCGAACCTGAAGCCCTCCTATCCAAGTTCCACTACGCAGGGAGCTTATCATTAGGCCACAGCAGCCTCTACTTCTTATTCGCACAAGATGCTCTACAGTATTGCTACAATTTATTGCGGGACTTAGAATATCTAAAAATATCGTGGAAATATCCTGTAATATCTTGCGCTAATAGGGTTGTTTCTTAATGACTTAATAAAAGGAAAAAAAGTTTTGATCACATAATTTGGTTTTAATATTTATGTGTATTAATTATTATTATTGTTATTTCAGTTATCAATGTGCTAATACCTAATTCTGAAGAAAAGGTTAATGTAAGCTCTCGTTAAATGTTTTGAAACATAAACTTAAATGTTTCAATTACTTCTCTCAAAGCATAAAGGAATAACATTTGATAATAAATTATTAATCACGCAAATCATATAGAAAACGCGATGAATATAATCTAATAGCTTATATGAATATCTTTTCTTAATAATTCATCTCAATGGACCTTATGCACAGTTTGGGTTCGAGAGTATAGAAACACAGCTGTTGCGTGATAAACAAAGTGATCGCCTATTCTTTACTATGTATACTCGGCAAGCAAATTGACGACTGAAATATTAATTTAAATTTTTATCTTCGATTTTTAGCGAAGTATTTCGTCAGAAAATTTTATTGATAAAACTGATTTATCTATCATAGCCGATTAAGGACGATTTTTGTAATCTTTATAACTACAGAAATAAGATAAGGTTTAATAATAAGATAATAAGGTTCGTGCAACGACGCATTCTTGTGCATTATCACAACTCGAAATAAGTGAATTTTCGCTTTGTATGGGAATAGTTTCTTTTGCTTTTTTAAAAATTGATTTCTTCTGTGTTGAATAAGCTTTTTTGTAACACTTGGTATAGATACTTTTTATGTAAAATTCGTTTATAATTTATACTGTTTTATAGAAAATTAAAATATTTCCTTAATAGTATATATTTATGACAGGTTTTTTTTTGTTTTATGATTATTGCATATAAAAGCAGGTTTTTTGGATAAAAATAATAGAATGTTAGTTTTAATACATAACAATCGCAGGCCCTCTTAACTCAATTTGTTGTCGACTGAAATTTTATTAATTTTTTTTCTTCAATCTTTTAATGAAGTATTTCGGCAGAAAATTTTATTGCTACAAATTAATTATCCAGTGTCGTCGATTTAGGACTGTCTGTTGTGATCTTCATCCCTTCAGAAATACGATATTCTTTGTGTGACGAGGCTTTCTTTTATATTTGTAAGTCCCAATACATAATCTTTATTTCTGAATGTTTTTTTTTTCAAATATATTTGAGTTTCAATATATTTCACATTAATTGAATAACTGATTATGGCTATTTGTCATTATTTCTGAAAAAATGCCTATTTTAACGTGCTATGCATTCCATTCGAACTCCGATCAGTTGTTTTCGGCGTCCCCCCGTCACTTGACTATGACGACACGTGCAAACGGTCCATTCCAAAAATATTTTAATACATCACTTAAAGGGTTAAAATATGTGTTGAGAGTCCACTTGGGATCTTAAAAAATCTCATAACATACATTCTTTCGAGTTCTTAAAATTTCTAAGTAAAATCGAGAAAATTATCTCGGCTTTAAAGATTTCATCAAAATTTGCTAAACATTTAAAGAAAGTAAATTTCCTTTTAATTTTTTTTTTAATTCTGCATTATTTTATTTACATTCCAACTCTAAGGCCGCGTTAATTTTTCACTATGCAGTGTGTTCAAAATTAAAATTCTCCTGGGTCTACAAGTTAACTTTATTTAAATTCATCTTTATCAGAAGGAAAGTCTCTCAAAAGAATGCGTAGCGCCATCTATTGACAGAGTATTAACCAATATGTCTGTCACATGTCCAGTTATGCATTTGATGCTTAATATGATGAAAGTTCGGTAAAATCAATTTCTTTTCATCAATACAATTGCCATCTATCGAATTAATTATCTAATTCTATAGCGCATGCCATAGTTTGTATTTGTATCGTCGATATGCAGAATTAAAATTGGCGGAAAAGACACAGAATTAATGGAAAAGATTTATTCACCAGACGCAGAATATCATTAATGCAAAAAATAAATAAATAAAAAATAAAAAAATTTGAACATGAATTGAAAATAGAAAAAAAGCTTTATTATGGTATGGAAACTTCTTAATTATATTACTATAAAACACTAATAATATTTTACGAAGAAAACAAAAGTTAAATATAGATAAAATTGTTAAGGTTCATTTGAAGGTTTTCATTATCCTACTTTTTGGGAATGAGATTGGTCTGGAACTGTATTATTTATAATTTCATTGCTGAATGTTTTGAATAGCATTAATTACAGTAAAGCAATACATCTAAATAAGTGACTATGTTTGTTTGCCTGCGTCCTTCTCTGTCTCCTTTAGAGTCGTCAGAGTGGGCGGTGAGACCGACTCTCATGTCTAGTCTTCAATTCGAGAATTAATTCTCACATGTTTTATATTCTCAATTGGAGACAAAGCGGCTTTATAGCGAGCATACGTCTCAAACACACCTTTCTACTAAATATAAACCTTCGCCGGAGTTTAAGCATAAAGCCATAAAATTTAGAATATAAATTTCACAACACTTAAGACTTCAAAAAACATACCGAAATTTTTAAAACATCAGGAAGATTAGACTTCGAAGTTGATGGATAAAAGTTAATTGACACATTAAGAATAATTTGAAATAACTAAATAGAGACCAATTGCATCTTTCAACAAAGATAAGAATGATTATTCGTTATCTTATTATAAAAATGTAAATAAATTGTTATGGAAGAGATTAATATTTTTCCCTATTAGCCCAAGATATTTTACGATATCTCCACGATGTTGCAACGACATTCTGAATGCCGTACAACATCGTAAAGATATCGTGTAAATATTGTAAAGCATCTTGTGATAATAGGATTCATTCAGTGTCAGGCCAATCGTAATAATTTTTATTTCCTTCGAAAGTTACAACAGGTAACTCCATTTAAGCTCAATTAACTATCATACAAGAACTATCCACGTGGTACAAGATATGATGCCCTATTAGAGCAAGATGGTCTACAATATTCCCATGATATCTTCACGATATTATGCAGCATTCAGATGATCGAACAGCGTCTTGTAGATATCGTATAATATTTGTTATTAGGAGACTGTGAAAACTCGATATCGTGTTTATATTACAGTCCACTCTAATCTTGGTCAGTATCTAATTTTTAAAGCGTTTGACATAAGTAAATACTTCCAGTTGGAAAAATATTTTAAATGACGTACAGAATTATATTTTATGCTTTTTGAGTACACAAATGCACTGCTAAAATAATTTAGAAATCTAGATTTTTCTACAGTCCTTCGGTCCTACTATCATATTAGTAAAATATTCCTGACATACTACCAATTTAAACAATGAAGAATCACTCTGTAATTAAACTGAAAGAGCTTTGAAACTCTGGATGTCACAATTTTAGACCCTTTCAATCTCTGCCTCGAGTAAAATCCCAAATAACAGGGAGACTCATATTCGAGGTAGCCGTCGAGTGGCTTAAAATAATGCAATCTTAAGCTTCATAATTTTTTTATTTCAAATTTTAATGCGTCAACAATATTTTACTAAATATAATTGATAGGACCAGGGGTACTGTACACAAATTCGGACTTCGTAATTTTTCTGCATTACATTTATTGACTCAAACAACACAGAATATAATTTTTTACGTCATTTGGAACATTTTTCACAGTGGAAGTATATGTCGATGTAGAAAGTATCTATTGGGTCAGTATTAAATTAAGCGCCCTGTATAGACAAGTCCATCGCTTCATACTGACATCTTTGAACAGAGGGGCATGAGTATATCTAATATTGAAAATGTTTCAATAAACTTCGAACCAGTGGCGTAGCGACGATAAAGTACTTTCGAATCAGTGCACATCTGCTTGCTCCTCTCCACGCCCTGTCTTTGAGTTACTGTTCTAAATTGCTCAGCCCCTTTCGCAGACATTGGCGGCTCGTCAGTTTAGAGACGACCAGTACTGCAAAAATAATTTTCAAGAGAATACAGTTAAAATATAATATTTTAAAAGTTTTCTTGCTTCAGAATAGCCGAAAGCTTTTAATTATAAATATCGGAACTGTATTTTAGAAAAAATACTGACATATTTGTTTTTCGACGAGTATCGTATAACGAAAGAACACGAATGTCGTACTGTCTACTCCAGCAATTCTTCTTTTCCGACATTAATTTGTTAGTATTTTTATCTTGAGGAAAAAAGAAATCTGTACATATATGCATATAAGATCCAAGTTTAATATTAATATTATTCCTTATTTATAATCACTACAATTATATCTCGGAGTCCATTCTGTATCTCTTCAAAACCATACTAAGTGGCGTCTTCAACCTCGTTTTCCAGGCAACTGATTTTCACTGGCTTCCCTTTACTTATTTGGCCATTGGGCTGGAACAATAACGTGGAGGCTGGTGGCATGACAACGAATGCTGTCATGCCGCCAGTCTCCATCCAGTCAAACATCTGGCAGGAAAAAAGCTGAGAAAAATTAATGTAACCAGTGATAGCCATTATTGTGGACTTTTCATGGACTGTTCTTTTAGAGACTGTTTTCTTTTATTATTTTGTAATATGCATTTTTTAACTGTCAATAAATGGTCTGGGCATTGGTTGGGATGTCGGGTGGTAGTCTTGGTGAGTGGAAATGGATGAGGTAGTTATTAGTGGCAGATATTCCTGATCTGGCGAAAATCAGGAAGAAAACAGTCATTATATTGATTTCAACAACAGCTGCTGGTTAATTCTTAGAAAATGTATTTGCTTTCAGGAAGGAAATGTCATAGGTCACTTAAATTCCATGAAATCTAAAATTGCTATCTCAATTTAATCTAAACATAAAATTCTGTTTTACGTTTAAAATAAAATTAGCTTACAATTTTGAAATTTTTTATGTTTAGAATAAAACATAATATTTACTAAAGAAGAAATCCTTCCTTGAAATCTTTTCAGATCAGAAGAAATTTAAGTTAATTTTAACATTTTCAACCAGATAATAAATATATTTTCCTAGAGTCGTCCGTTATATTGTTGTTAGAATTGTTCTTATGAGTTATGGCGAAATGATTGTATGCAGATCTACTTTCTGTTTTGTTGAAAAATTGAATTTAATGTAACCTGTCTGTCAAACTTTAATGTAGTGAAACATTTATTAACACACTTCACGGACTATTCAATTCGGCTGAAAAGAAGTATTTGATTTCAATATTTGCTCTCATTTAACTTAGGGTGGTTAAATTGTTTCATAGATACGGAACTTACCATTATTTTGCTGGCTTCTTAAAATATATCTACGAAATACAGTAATATCTCGTTACAACAATATTTTGGGGTCAAAATAAAAATACAGTTATAGAGGGATGTATTTTTATGTCGAGGGGCGATATAATTACGATGAAAAAAAAAACCCTTAAATTTTGGTTGTTTAAATGTGGACACATTACAACAATCTATATTTTGCAAAAAAAAGCATCACCATTGTGCTAATGATTGTTAAAGCATACAAGAATTTGAAAATTCAGCTATACAATAAAATGGTCACATACCGAGAAACATTTTTATAGAAAAAATTCAATATTTTCATTTGCTCATTCATTTTTTTATCTGTTAAGCCAACTAACAAGGTTAGGATAGAGTTTAATGCACGAAAATGAACATCATTCGTGGATGGAAAGACTTGAAAAAATGTCCGTAAGGACTGAACTGATTGAAGAGCTTCCTCTGACGTCAATAAAGATTGCGATGGATCTGTATCATCAGTAACTTCCATTTCGTCCGTGATTTCGGACAGAATATCTTCGTCAGTAAGTAACTCCTGAAAAAACCATAAAATCCGCTGTTAAAGTTTCCTCCACGTTAATTCCAGATATTTTGCCACTTTTTTCTTCAAGTTGAGTTAAAGACTTTTGAAGGCTAAAAACGCATACTTCAGCATCTGAAAAAATCGGCTTTTTTGAACTTTCGCCATAAAACTCTATCGAAAATTAACAACCTCAGATTTTATAGCCCAACAGTTTCATGCATGAAAAGGGTCAAATAATTACCATTTTAAATTCTTCACTTTCTAATTTTGCGTAGGAAAAATGTTACAAAATCGAAAATGAGATAGCAATTTCTTTTTTCGAAAGTGAATTTTAAAAGAGTATATATTTGTAAACATCGCAGATAGCGTAAAAGCCGAATTCAGTTCTCGGCGATCAACCATCGTCTTCATTGACCAGTTTTAAGGTATCTAGGAGTGTGCATGCTGCATTTTCTGCTTTGATTAAGTGTCGGAACAAAATAGCATATTTCTACTTTTTCTAACCAGAAATAAAATATGTTATGAATCTCGTGTGCGTGTTTTCTCGTCTCTGTAAAAATGCCATTTTCAAATTAAATGCATATTAGTTTAATATCCTACAAAATTAGCTTGATATCACTAGCAAATAAATTAACACTTCATTTTTTTAAAGCTAGTATATTAAATAAAATGTTAATATATTAAATGAAATCAATATTTATTTTTGAGGGGGCAAAACCACCTATGACCAGCCACTTATTATTAAATGTAAAAAAATTTGGCTGCTGAAATAAAATGGTGAATAAGGTGGTGTGTAAAATTCTTATTTAAAACATAATTTGCTATTTTAATGTTATCATTCAATGCTATACAAAACACTTTACTTTCTGTTTGTGCGATTGTAAATTAAAAATAAAGTTTATGAACAAAAATAATGTGTTTCTAGTTCATTTGTGCTGAAATAAAATATATTTTTATTCTAACAGTGTGTTTCTTTCTCTGTGTCTGTTTTGTTTATGAAATATCTTTATAATACTACAATGCAATTTTATTCATAGTATAAAATTAGCTCAATGTCACTTAAATAAATTATTACTTCATACATTTGAAAGCTAGTATAGTAAATAAATTGTCAATATATTAAAATGAAGTATCAACTATTAAATGTAAAAAAATTGATTTTTGAAATAAAATAGCAAATGAGGTAGGGTGAAAAATAGATATAATTTATGTTTAACTTCAGTTGATAAATTTTAATTAATTTTTGAAATTAAAATGACAGAAAAAAATTCTTCATTTGTGCTGAAATAATATATATTTTGATTCTGTGTTTCTTTCTCTGTGTCTGTTTTTGTATATGAAATATCTTTATAATACTGCAATGCAATTTTATCGATGTGTATAAAAACTCGTGTAAGCTGTAGAAAAGATCCACAGCAATCAAGTATATGAAAATTAGATTCTTAATATGTTGTAGAAAAAGGTTTAAATTAAATGACATAATGATCACTTTTTCGAGAGTGAATAAATAAAACCACATTTGTAAACACCGCGATACGGTGAAAGCCGAATTCAGTTCTCGGCGATCGTCCATCGTCTTCAGTGACGTCACAAACAGGATGTGACGCCTTGAGATTCCGAGGGCAACGCTCCGTCTCCCGAGAAGGGAGAGGGAACATCCAGGTCTATAACCCCCATATTTCTGTTATTATGTGTAACAAAATACTGCTCCCTTACTCAGAACTTTCTGCAATCTCATGACAGAATAACAGTGCATACCCCCTTCAGAAGAAGGAGACATCCCCCAACGACTGCGATCTATCAAGAGTTCGATCAGTGACGTAGCGAGTTACAAACAAGGACCGAATGAATTCGAACGAAACACATTCGTTCGCAAACGAAAGAGCCTAAATTGTTCGTTCGCGAACGACTTGAAACGAACGAGTCAAAATGGTGAACGAGCGATTTTGAGACGAATCTTTCAACTGAACAGGTTTTCCCATCACTAGTTTACTTATTACAGTTTAGAAAACTGCTTTCATTGACAAAGCGCCGCGGATGAAGAAATCTGAATGACTTTTTCAATAAAAGATAATCTTCGCAATGAGACGTCCGATTCAATAAATTGAAAATTTATATAAAATTTTTTTGTTTTCTTAAAAAGGTGCGTAAAATGTCTAAAAATTTTATGACGAAGGAAGTTTCAGATATATTACTGAAAAAATAAGTTGTATGTTCTATATAATTTTCGAAAAGAAAAGAAAAAATATGTAATACATAAGCAAGTACGTAATAGCATATCTTAGCCGTTCAGAACATTACTATATTAAAGGAAAAGGTTACCTGACGGAAATAACTATATAAAAAATTATTTGAAACAGACGACGAACGAATAGGTGTGTCTTGTGTATCTTTAAAAGCTTCAATGCCAACATTAATGATTTTCTGTTCTGTCAACAGGTTTACGCAAATGTAGAAAACAATAATAAATTAAACGAGTTTTATAAATTTTGAATTAAAATTAATAAAAATAATCTATAAAAGAATTAATAATAAAAACATATGCATTCTTACAATTATAGGATTGTTAATAATATTTCATATTATTATTAAAATAAAAATTTTAATAAAATAACGTCATTAAAGTAATTTCAGCCAATAATTTCATTTCTGGTTTTGATCTGGGACTTCTCTCACTAGTAACCGCCAATAGAATAGGAATGTTATCAGATTCCAAGGTCTCAAATAGCGTATTAAGCAGTTGTGACTCGTTACAGGAAACTACCTACATTGTCGATGCATATAGAAATGAAGTCTGGTCATCATGTTCCCCTTACGATGAAGAACATTTTTTGAATATTTTTCTTCTTAATTTTTCGAACTGATGGTGCCTTTTTTGCTGTTGTTCTGAATCATTCCTTTCAATGCATTATATGAAAGAGGACCTTTTCGAAATTTCTGAAATTCACGAAGAGCGGCGCTGCTTTCGTCTGATGCATTTCACATACAGGGTGCAGCGTGAAATCTTCAAACACAAGTTGATGTGAGGGAATACCTACTCTGAATATTCATCGGATTTTCTCCTTAGTGCTATAATCCAAATTAGTGGCACCAGCACTGTGTGATCAAAATGGGAAAATAAAGCCGAACATTTTTTAAAAAAAGACAAAAATGGGCCAAATGTCAAATGTACATTGATTTTACCAATTTTTGTTAATTAGGCCTTCCTTCATAAAAAATATAGTTAAATTGACATGTGTATGAACATCATATTAACTAAAACTTAAATAAAGTGAAAAATAATTTAAACTACGAAACGAAGTAATCGCGTGAAGTTCAATGGTTTCGGAAATTTAAGTGTGAAAAAAAGACAGACAATTAGAGATTACATTGCCAAATAAGAAAATTCTTATATGAATTACGCAGTAAATGTGAAAATTAACAAAACGTTTTGCATCAGAATTTGATACGCAAATTCTCGGAGCTAACCTCCTTTAAAGTCATTGGACAAACGGCAGGAGAAAGCCTTTGAAAACGTTTACAGACTCCACAAGTTGGAACTTTGTAACGAAATGTCGAGCTAGCCAGTTTTTAAAAATGAGTACATGACAACATTTATCTGAAGGATTACGATGGGGTGACATTTGTTGAAGGGATGATGGGCAGAAAAATTGATGAACCCTAATGAAATTGTTATTCATAAAATATTTTAGTATACGTTATTTTCTAAATTTCGGTACTTTTTCATTATTGCCCAATGAACGATCGCAGAATAATGATGGGTGGATCTATTTTTTTCTGCGACTGTACTTTCAAATAGATTAAAACATGTTGCAATGCCAAATTTACTTGTTCTAGAACAAAATGCAGGACAGTAATAGCTTAGGTACTGTTGCTTTTTCGAACCAGTCATTAGATGATTTGAATGTTGCAATTCTTGCATCCATTTATTGGGATGCATCAAACTAAAAGGAAATAAAACTGATTCGAGTAATCGTAAGATATATTTCATACCAGTGCAGCTAAGTTTAGTTAATAAACTTCCCGCTTTGAAGCAACACAAGGGATAATTTGTGAGTGACCTCGTAAGTCTGAACTGCGGTCAGATGAAGAAGATGACACCTGAGCTGGCACTCCCTCTCCAAACTATCGAACCACACAAGCGGAAGAATGTTTGATCCCCGACGACTGATTTAAGGTGCAACAGGCCGTCATAGACGGCCGATCTTCAGCATACCAGTGCGGCACCCACATAAGTATAGTAGTGGAAATGTTTAACTGGTGTTTTCAAATACCCTATTCACAGTTTGTACAACATTACCCACCCATCACAGTTTGCAGGCATTATATTCTTCAAAATTTCTCGGAAATCAATTTGGTTGAAAACGAACTATTTGATGAGAACATCCTTTGTTCTGCGAGACATTACGGAAAGAAAAATTGACCAATGGAGAACAAATTCTGCACCAATATCTCATATAAGGAATGACATATTTACAGCTATCAATAAAAATGTTTTCCTATAATGATAAATTAGAAGGATATTCTCTGTGTTTGCCAGGATTTAATTGAGCTACCGAACATGCTTTTAGTTTAATGACCAACAGAACGGACCAGAGATAAAACTAAATTACATGTTGAAACTTAAAAGTACATGCTAAATACCGAAAATAATTTTGATCTTTATTGCATGAAATTTTATCAAAGCGTCCAAAAACTGAATTGTTGCTGAAATCAATTAATTCTTTAGAAATTTCTAAGAAAACGTTTTTAAAAAAGGGTAAATGATATGCTAAGTTACTAAACATTTTTCGGTACGATTATATGTGTTTTATCAATAACTAATCTTCATTTCCGCTTCATTACTATTACTGCTATAATAATTTTTTACTAATTTCGAAAATATGATGAAAGCGCTCACAATTATTTCTCTTTAATTGTGTCCTGATTTTAAATTTTTTAAAAAACGTCCATCCTAAGAAAGAATATCAGTTCAAAATAAGTAAAATTATAACAATAAGTTATGATTTTTGACAGTAATAGCGAAAGATATATCAATATCTTTAAAATTATTTTTATAACCAAGTCATATCACTTTAAAATAAATTTACCAAAATTAAGGAAAGTAAAAATCTTAAAAGAATAGTGCATATTTTCTCAGATTATTCTACGGGAAAAGCATCTTAAATTGCAAATGCTATTGCACACACAAATAAAACGAAACTTCATTTAAAAAATATAAAACCGAAAATAATATTATAAAATTTCACAAATTTGTAATTGATTTAAATCGTATTTGATAAATGTTTCGAAAACATTTTAAACATGTCATTCTTATCTCGAGAAATCTTGAATAATAGGTACTTAGCAGAAATCATCGATTTATTTCTAATGTGCTCGTCATAATTATCTAATATAAAAACTCGGATGGAAATAAAATATCAGGAATATACAACAATAAACTTTCCATTTATCCTTATCAAAGATGCAATATGGCATAATTTAGAATGGTTTTTGTTAGAAATGGGTGAAACGAAGTATTAAATCAAATTTCCACACACAAGGGCGCTGCTATAGTTTGTCACATGCAAACGTGAATTCTCTATATACCCTCCTCCTTAGTTAAAACACGTAAAAAATAATACCTAACTTGACTTCTCATTACAATGATACATTTTGTCGAACATACAGAAATGGCGAAAAGGTTGTTTAATGTAGCTCATACCCATGAAGATGTCTTAATTTCAAGAATTGATGATGTAGTACTGTGCTGATTCAACACGGAGACTTGCTTTATTGTGTGTGTTGAGAAGAGGCCAGAGACAAGAGTAAACAATACTTTGCATTTTTATTGTTGTTTTATTCCTCTGCTGTATCTGACACTACTAATAATTCAATCTTAGCACTTTCAATTTCTCATATTGTAAAATCACGTATTCAAATTATATCCGTATCAAATGACTTTAACACTAATTTTCATCTACCAGCAAAGATATAAAAATCTAAGCTTTATATAATAGCAAGATGGGAGCTGTTATAAAGATCAAAAGCATAACAATTTGAAATCTTATATAGATGTTTCTACAATATGAAAAGTGGTAAAACATTTTTATATACATTCAAATCGAAATCTTATATAAAGATGTCAACAATTTGAAAAGTGGTAGAATTATTTTATATATTTTCAAATCTACATTATTTATTATGCATAGGTGATATCTCACTTTGACTTAGAACTTAATTATTTTCGTCTGTTAAACTATTTAAATGCTTAATTTTTTGCATATCTAAATACAGGGTGGCTAAAATTATTTTAAGGAACCAATTTTATGGAACCATAAAATAAATAATCGGATTGTAAAACAGGATGCGGGATAAACATTTTATGCAGATTATTGGGGCTTTTTTTCATGGAATAAAAAAAAATTAATACAAAACGCCCCGCCAGGTGGCATTAAAGCAAATACACATAAAAGACGTAAATTATATAATTATTATAATCCTCCAATACCCATTAATTCAATTAACGATTAGTATAGCTGTATTTCAAGTACTCTACCGGGGTTCGACTTTTGCCTGACGCAGTGTTATTTTTCACTAGTCGCATTAACATATATAAGAGGTCGATGCTTTAGATGGTGCACGTGCTTCAGCTTTTCCAGACACAGTTTCGTCAGAATAGGGTTTTTTGGACGGAAAAATTCAGGAACGTGTTGCGGCCTCTCATCAAACCCTTCGACATCACGGCAGACATCCCAAAACTCGACAAACAGATATTTCAGAACAACAGCCATAAATACCAGATTTGACGAGGAACCCCCTTAAATATTCAACTTATTGACCGCTTCATGTTCTTCTGTCAATTAACCTTTTGACAATTCCCTCTCAGAGAATATCAGATGGCGCGTGCCAACTGAAGTATTTATCTATCATGTATAAAATATATTGCATTTTGCAACCTGTTGACTTAAGATTTATCTCGTGCTGAAAAATGGTATACACATTGTTCATTTGTTTTTTTTTCTTGCCCTTAGCAACAATATACAGGTTGTTCACTCTAAACGTGGCCCAATAGCTAATTTCTATGCCGTTATAGATTTGTAAATACTTCGATTTGGCAAAATGCTTTAAATGACATAAATAATTATATTTAATTTGTTTTTACAGTCAATAATTGTAATTCTGAAATATTAGGAAGTTAAATTTTTTATACATCAGCCCTGCCCTAATGATCATGTTTAGCAATCTATTTTTGATACTCTCATATTTTACTTAAAAATACTTCCTCTCTTCAGCGACTAAAATTAAACGACCTAATAGAGCTAAGAATTCCGTAATTTAAACCCTCCTGGCGTCGGGCCCGAGAAATTTCAGCGAACATTTTCCTCCCATTGCGGCAGACCTGAGACTGTCTCGGAAAAGTAAAGTCACTTATAAGTGTCAGACCCGAGATTTTCTTTCTGCCGGTTTTTCTCTTCCTCCCCTGGTGTCACGTGCTGACATAATGAGGCGAAGTGTCTGTGAGAGGAAGTGTGAGGGACACTATTTTATATTTTTGAATATAAAATACTCTAGATATATATAATATTTACTTAACATGCGAGTGCGTTTACACCTTTAATGAAATTATTTCTTTGTTTTAATTTATTAGTAAATTTAAAGAGGGTAATGCACTAACTGTATGTAACCAACGTGTTGAATTGTTTCATTCTGAAAAGTTTAACATAGATTATATAAAGTCGCATATTTTCTTAGCTTAATAATTTGTTGTGATTGGGAATTTTAAAGCAGTTGAGGATTATATAAGACTCTTGCTTGGGATTTTTTGCGGAATTTTGAAATCAAATAAGTTTCTTCCTCATTTTTATAAACACGCACAAAAGAGCAGATAAAATTAATTTAATGACATCGAATTATCCAATCGAAAAATTATAAAAAAGTACATAACCTAAGGGCATCTATGGTAAAACTACTGGATGGTATTATAAATCAAGACGGTAAATACAAAATATTGGAGGATTTATACGCAATAAAAAATTTATTTTTTGGAAAGGATATACGAAGTATAACACTTTTGTGAATCACTATGAAGCAAGGTAGTACAATAAAAATGAATGCAAAACACAGAATATATAATTAAGAATTTTAATGCCGTTAATGATTAAAAAAGATTCCAACTGGAAAATTTTTTGGAACTATGAAATTAAACCAATATAACTAATTTTTGAAAATGCTCAAAAGTGCATATACAAGTATTTTAATAACAGAACAAAAATAAATTTACCGCATTTAAAAATTACAAAAAAGTTTATAAACTAAAAGCAACTGAAACAAAATTATAACGTAGTTTTACTAATTTTTATTATTGTTTTAAACACACATTTTTAAGTACTGCAATACATTTGCAATGCGCTGAATGAACAATATATATTTGTTTTCGATTCAAGATTTTAATATCTCGTACCTAATTTCGAACAATAATTACGTATGTCGACGTAATAAAATTAGTTTAAAAATTATGTAGTGAGGTGTAACTAATCAAATGCACACATTTTTTGTAACAATAAGACTTTTATAAAAATTGTAAAAAAATATTCTCTAACGTAAGTTTTATGATCCCGAAGCTGAGACCTTGCCACTAGGTCATTGCCATCATTATAGCTGTGCTGTTCATTGCAATGCTCTCACGACAAGACTTCTGGAAAATTCCTTGAAATAACCACCTATCTTGTTGATGATCATCAGGAATATCTTGGCGATAGAGTAACTTTTATCGGATTTGAACCGAGAATCGGATTTGAGAGAGATATGCTATAGGAGGATGAAAACCTCATCCGAGTTCGTAGAAGCGCTTAGGAAATCATAGGGGTGGAAATGGTGAAGGGTTGAAATTTTCCTTTCCCCATAATTTCCTTCAAATTGAAAATAGAAAGAAAATTCAAATTATCTATCTCTTTATGACTATACAACTTTAATACTGAATGTTACTTTTATCGCTACAGTTAATTAGAAGTTACAGGCTGAAAAGCAATTTTTCTCTACCAACCCTTCAATCTACACTGCCTTTTAACCTATGCATGTGACACCTTGTTGAAAAGCTCTTTTCGGTTG
>BGPR01013839.1:0-40686 GCA_013235015.1 Araneus ventricosus | reverse complement strand
CAAGTTCGTTTCAAGTTTGACGCGTCAAATTTTGCCATGACAAGGGAATATCAAATCAAAATCAAACTTGCTGCAAACTTACGTGCTATCTGGGTCGATTTCTCGTTCATTTCTTCATTTTTGAACATTGTTTACTTTCCAAATTAATTTTTATGTGTTTTAAATATTAATCGTTTTGAACTTCTGTTGATGCAATCATTTGAGGCTGTTGCGTTAGTACGCTAAAAGATGTATTGTCATCGTTTATGTTTAACCCTCTGAGCGTTTCACACGCA
This sequence comes from Araneus ventricosus, assembly GCA_013235015.1. Taxonomy (NCBI): domain Eukaryota; kingdom Metazoa; phylum Arthropoda; class Arachnida; order Araneae; family Araneidae; genus Araneus; species Araneus ventricosus. The sequence goes on along the minus strand of BGPR01013839.1, from coordinate 40,411 downwards.
TTTCTACGTCGACCTTGGACTATCCCATAAGCGGATAACACGCATTTCAACGTGTGGTCAGAGACACACCGAAAGCGGTCAGCCCGGAAATATAGGTCTCTTGTGAACTGTCTCTAAAGCGCGATAAACGTATTTTTCCGAATTTCTTCCCCCTTCCGTGGTTTGACATTTTGATTGATTAGCTGGGTAGGGTAGCGGTCGACACAATGAGTGCTGATAAGAATGTACTTACTGCAAATTAGAGATACCACAGGATCCAAGACCCCACACCCCTTTGGCTTGGGGCATTTTAACGCTATCTTCATTGAGTTCTTCTTTCAGAAAGAAGGTCAGTTTTGGCTTTTTTTTTCTAGTTGTGTGTGTCCGAATTTGGATTCTGTATAAGTTCGGTTTAATATTTGTCATCCTGGATTGAAATTGTATTATGTTTCAAGTGTTTTCCCTGTAATACACTTATGTTATATAAGATTTTATTTCAATGCATCAATGTTTTAATCGAATTGTTAAGTAAAATAGATTTTGTGGTCCAATCTCTTTCAATACCCCATTCAAGCATAGAAAAATTTGAGAAGCCGGGGGAAAAGAGGGGGGTTGTTTATTTCGTTATATAACATTGAATTGAAAAAAAATAACTAAGGTTTAGCTGTGATTTTTTAAAACTATAGCAGTTTTTTTTCTAGATGAGTTTTCTATATTACACTACTTAGAATTTCTTTTAAATTCATCAAAATGAAATAAATTCCGAAAAAAAAACAATTATTTTTTCAAATAATTATTATTCAATTTATTCTTTGCTCACTTTGAACAAACATTGAAACAAATGTTAAAGAAAAGGGATGAAAATTTTATTTTTTATGTTTTAAAATATTGTATTTTTGTTAGAGAAAATTTTGGTTTACATGGAAACGTAAAGCATAATATCAACTAAATTTAACGTTTCAGTGATCTTAACAGACTTTTAGTTATCTTATTAAGAGTCTGATAACATCTGCAGTTTAAGTTTATTTCAATAGTCAGTGAAAATGTTTATTTCTTTTTTAAAATGTAAGAACACAAAACCATTTCTAAGAAAATATCAATGCTTACTTCAATGATACTGTATTCATGCACTAGTTCCTTGAGCGTTATAGTTTTGCTGATATGCATTCTTCATTAAGTGATCAAATCTAAATGCCTGAATTACATTGCTTTTGGTAGCTCTTATGCCAATTGCGAGCTGAATTTTAATAAATGCTATGAGACAAGAATCCACTAATATGTGTTACAAACCTATGATGCATCCCGGCACGTTATTAACGAGTTTGAAGACAGTACTTCTAATAATAATAGTAGTCTCAGGCATTGAATTATTTCCAAACTCCACCGTCACATGCTAGACAGTGTGTTTTATCACAATATCTTGTGTGTGTGCTGTGATTTGTAAAGTATAATTTTTTTAAATAAAATTCTGATTTATATACAGGTTTTTATTTTCATTCTGAACTTTAATGGATAATAATGAGACTCTTATTTATTTTCCAAACTGTATGATATATTTGAATTAGAACTATAATTTTATTTTTTAAGAAAAACAGTAAAGTGTAAGTTTTATGTTAGTTAAATTTCCTTTATATTTGGCATGAAAAGGCCCAAAAATGTTTTTGAATATCACACCGATAACGTCCAAGACATTTATAAATTGTGAAAAAGCACCTGATTAATTTCGAATAGGTGTTAAATTTTTCTCCTTATGCTTTGATTTTTCGAAGTTTGCAAAAAATTGTCTGTAGAAAAAAAAATTCAATAACACTTTACTTCGTAGCTAGCGCATTTTCGTAAAATTGATAGAAAAAAGTTTGATCGTTTTTACTTTCTAGTACACGAAGTATACAAAGAGAAAGTATTATAATCGTCGATCGTAAATTTCAACACGAGATTTTGATTAATCTCCACGTTTTAGACATCCCTGAGTCCGAAGAACACAATTTTGTAATTTTGTTTGTGAACACGGTAACTCAAAAACGGTTAAAGCTAGAAAGGCGAAATCTGGTGTATGGACTTTATACAAAATTAGTATATATCAATCAATTTTTGGATAAAGTCCGTAAACGGGAAATTTGTCTGTTAGGGTTCATATGAACACGATAACTCAAAACTCAATAGCTAGATAGATAAAATTTGGTACACAGTTTCAAAAATTAGGAATGTAAGCCCGTATTAAGTTTTGGACGAAATCCCTTGAAACGTTGACTGTCGGTCGGTTTCTGTAATCGCATGCTTGTGAACACTATAATTCCCAAACGCAACGACTTAGATAAATGAAATTTGGTATGTGGTCTTTTAACCTTAATTGCCCAATTTTCGTTTCAATCGGGTAAAAAAACTCTAATGCCCCTGAAACTCAATATGCCATTAATTTTCGAAAAAAAAAAATTATAAATAAAGAATTAAATTTAATTTTGAAAAATTCGCGACTGGATGCTCTTCCTGGACTATAGCATCAAAGTTTCAAATTTCAGGTGAATTAAATTTCCGTTTATTATAATATAAGATAATCTCTTGCGTACTAAATAAAGGTTATATGAATAAGCTATTTCTTCCAACGTTTAGTGCATTGGTTTTCTAAATGCAATCTTTAGTTTGAGGATTATTAATTCGCCCTCTTAAAAAGCATATATAACTAGTTTCAATACAAAAGGCTTGAAGTATATTGCTTTATTTAAAACATTATTCAGGGGTTAAGAAGGTTATTTATAATCCTTTATGTGTATTAATTATTACTGGCTATTTTGGAATATAGATTATTATGTGACTATCTATATAATAAATGTTTATGTGCATACAAAACGGATTACGCCAGTTAAGCTCCGTTTCTATTTGTGATCGGCTCTTTTTTTTACTTTTTGCCGAATACTAAATCAAGAAACAATATGAAAAGTTTTATAGTGCCATCAGAGATTAGTAAAATATATATAAATGGCATTGTAGTTAAACCTTAAAATTAAGGAAATAATTTTTACATTCGTAGACTAATATGCTGACGTGTAGACTGAAAATAAATTGAAATCAAGAATATAAAAAAGACAACTAATAATATGAAGTACAGCCAATATTTAAAATACAACTATTAATAAACATCAAATAAATTGAAGTCACAGAGACATCTAAAGAATATCAACTTTCATGCAACTTCAATGATGTTCATATTTTTAGAACCTCACGACATGAAAAATAAGTAATATAACCTTCAATTTTTTGGCCCAACGGTCTGGCATTTGTCTAGTCTAACGGTGTTTATTTTTGTCATGGACACGGGCAATATGCAGAAAGAGAGCTCTCGAAGACATAAAGTGTAATTTTGTCACACGACAGGTGTTATCTCCGAAAGCAGTAAAACCTAGTTTGAATAGGTTAAAAGCTGAATAGAGCGGATTCTTGCGGTTAGTGCGCCCCTCCAAGGGGGTTGCTGACTGTCCACAGTTCAGAGGGGGGAAGAGACTTGATCTGCTGCTCTTTTGGGAAAATCTTCTGTTGGGAGGAAGACATTTTCAAAATAGATAAAGGTTCTACAGCCGCTCGCTTTTCGAATCGCTTTAGAAAGAAGACCGAACCACTCAGAGGGCTAAACCTGCTGTTTCTTATCTATACTTTTCTTTCTCTTTTAATTTTAATTTTTATTTAGTATTTCTATTATTTATTTATAAAATGAAGTATTTTTATGTTTCACTTTTTTCTGTAATTACTTAAAAAAGCAAATTATATTTTTTCCTCCTAAATTTCGCCGTTTTCCAACCAAATAACTTTATTTTCACTTTTCACAAAAAGTTATTAAATACTTCAAAATATATAATTTTTTTCTCTATTGAACTATTCAAATCATAAAGTATATCGGATTTGCTTGACACTGCAGGATTATAGTAATGTGTATAACGTGAACATTGAAATATCGCTCATTATTCTCTGTTATATGTAGTACAAAAATACGAGATTCGTACACAAATACCCCTAGTAAAGCTTCAAATTGAGATACTGAATATTAATTAATCCAGAAGTTAGGCAGTTATTTGGAGATTTAGTAATCTTCGATTTAATAAACTCTTACCTTCTACAATACACATCTTAGAAGTTTAAAAATTGTCCATTCTAGGTTTGAATAAGAAACAACGGGAGAGGCCGCCCCAAAACTTTCTCACATATGACTAAAATGGATGGTTGAAAAAAATAATACATCGCGCGCCAGAAACATATGTGGTATTCCCTAAGGTGCGGAAAACGCTCCAGACTTCACGCCTTTTTTTGCGTCGTGGAATGGGGAAAAACCTGAATATGCAATTTCAACTTCTTTTTTTAACCGATTTAAACGAAGTTTGGAGAAAAATCTACAATTAAAGTTTCAAAACTACATACGAAAATTCATTTATCTAAGCCATTTCTTTTCAAAGTTATCGTCTTCAAAAGTATGCGATTATACAAACCGACAGATAATCAACCCTTTGATGGATTTGGCCCAAAATTTTATATGGACCTACATTCCTGATGAGAAAGCTGTGTACCAAATTTTATCCATCTTAACTATTCAAGTTTTTGAGTTTTTGTGTTCACATGAACTCGGACAGACAGTTATAATTCCAAAGTTGTGTTTTTGGGACTCAGTGAGGTCTGAAATGTGTAAATTCCTCAAAATCTCGAGTACGAAATTTGTTGACGATTACATTACTTTCTCTTTGTATAATTCGTACTCGAGAAAGTAAAAATTAAATTCGATTCAAGTGAATTACAACATACACATATAATACACATATTTAGTTTATTAGAATTTCGCATCGGATTCGAAAAGTTAGTTCAATCATGTTTAATCGGAAGGATGAAAAAAAGGCGAATTTTCATTAAATCCGGTATCAAGCAGTTTATCAATTTCCTATTTAAATACTTATTATCATTGTCCATTGGTAAGTGATTTAAAGTCTTCGGATAAAAAAAATGGGAATATATTTTTTTGAATCATTGCAAAAGGCATATACGTTTTTATTCTTTTCCTATGGATTAATTTCGAGATGAAATTACCTGCTTGCGAAAAATAACTATAAAAACAACAAAATGACATCGATTAAAACAATAATCGAAATAGAGCTCAGAAATTAATAAAAGTAATGTACTCAATTTCAAAGATCTGTCATTGTTTAGAAAGTTTCAAACATATTCAATATAATCAATATATACTTCAACATTAATAATCAAACATTTATTTTCTAGATTTGTAATAAAAGTCATGAAATTTGATTAGAATGAGAAATAAATCTTTATTGGAAATAAATCAATCAATAAAATAACACGGGAGGGTTTCCTATTACACTTAAGTAATATTGATATCAGATGCGTTTGGTTTTCCTACGAAAAATAATCATTAAATATGATTTACTTAAAAGACTGAAACATTTAAATATTCAGCTTTCCTAAATACAACCACTTTATTAGCAGAAAGAAATGAAGAATAAAGTGTATGGAGAGCTAAAAATGAGAATAAACCGTTCTTTTTAAAATTTTTGATCGCAAATGGATAACGCATAGTTTACTTTCCTCTGTAATTACGATTCCATGTTGGTATGCCTAGCTCGAGTATGTAATTTCTGACTCAAGTTATATAAATTATTTATAACAGCCGATTTATATTTTTATACACATGGATTGAATTTTGACAATCTTGTTGAAGATTAAAAATAAAAACAAAATTTAATATAACGTTTTTCTCAGTAAAAGAGGAAATATTTGTCTTCAAAAATATGGAAATCGAGAGAAAATTCGATGTTCGTTCGATGTTGATTAAAATAATGTAAGTATATTATATTTTCAATCTTATTTAGAATACATAGATTTTTTAATTTTTAATGGATAGTTATGAATGTTCTATCCCATGATCCCATTGTAGATTAGTTTAATTATAATATTGTTTGCAGCGTATCAACATTTACGATTTTGTTATAAAAATTATTTTCTACTTTTTATCACACTGATGAAAATATGTTTTGAAAGCCTTTTTAATTTTATGATTTTCTATTTTTTGGTATTAAAAACGTTTTTTTTATAAATATCATGAAATATTGCAATATTTTCTCAGATTTACTACATGATGACATCTGTAGTATGAAATAAAAATTAACGGAAGAAATTATAATTAAATTCTGAAAGTATTATATTAGTATTTTGTCATCCAGAGCACATAATTGCACCAAATTTCAGAAATCTAACATATGAGGCTGTGAATAAAAAATCGATACCAAATTTCTTTCTTTGCAAACATAAAACAAGTCCAATTAAATAATAGAGTGTAAAGATATACTTATTTCTTAAACTCCAATTGTAAGTCCATTAATCTTTTCATCGATATTTTCCAGCAATAATTTCAAAGAATTCAGCCTCTATATTTCTTGGCAAAAATAAGAAATGTCTTATTAAAGGCTTCAAGTACTTGGAAAATAATCCCATACTTTTCATTAAAGTAACTGGAGCGCAGAAACATCTTTGATACGAGTTGGAAGTCAATTTGGACATAAAAAAGCTCTAAGAAACTTTGTCAAATAGGTATCGGAAGTAATGAAATTTTTATTGCGATAGTTTGATAGCCACCTAAAAGAAGAGAGTGCACCAGATCATATTGAGCGTAAAAGATTATAGGAGTAATAAACTTGTTCCTGCGGAATGAACGTTCTCTTTTTTTCTTCATAAAGCAATACTTTTTTCCATGATTGCTGATAAATCATAAATCTCAGGAAAATTGTCATTGCTTCTATTTAAAACAGTAAATAAAATATTACAGGCGGATAAGTTTCTATACAGTATGACGGAAAACATAATTGTTTGAAGCTTAAAAATTCATAAATGAATGACATTTATAAATTCCATGATAATTTTTATGGTTTAAAATATTTTGAAACAAATTTAACACATGCGATGTGTCCTAAATTATGTCCTTCAGTACACAGTTATTTACTTTTTATCTACAGGAACTATTCTCCAATTTCATGGAGGATAAATTCTTAGCTTCTTCTGTGAATCTGCATGAGTGTATGAAATAGCAATGATTGAAAATTTTACGGGTTTTAGCTGACTAATGTTAAATGAAATGGAATGGAAATTTTAAGATTTTATTCCAAATGAAAAAAAGATGATGTTTAAAATTACTTTCATGAGAAATAGATAGAGATAAATAGGAGTCAATATTACTAGTTATTCCAGCTTCATCTTTAAGGGGAGAAATATATACTGTAATGGTCGAACTTTATTCAAAGGCACTTTATTCGAAACTGACTATATACAAAAATCATGATAATTTTAAAAACCTATGAGAAATTCTAATTTAAGGTTAGATTCAAAATATTGGCACTTTCTTCCGTTAGTCAGACATAAATTAAAATTAATGAGGATGAAGTTCCTTGTAGTTAATAATCTCAGCCTCATAAATATCCAAGAGATTTTATTTGAGTGGTTTCATTACCAGAGAAAAATAATATATTTATTTGACACTCCTAGAAATATGGATATTTAAAGAAATTAAATCATTTTCTCTAAACAGGGAGGATGACATTTACTTAATTAACACCAATTGGGCTATTATATTTGCTTCTGGAAATGAAGGAAAATAATAGCAGTAGTGAAAATATTGATTGGTTATATCCTTTAAAAATAGAGAAAGTAATTTCGGATATTGCTTTATGCTTCGGATATTTTATAATATCAGTAGTGAAAATATTGATTGGTTATATCCTTTTAAAATAAAGAAAGTAATTTCGGGTATTGCTTTATTTTCGTATGCCACAGTGTTGCTTTAATATTTTTAATATTAGCAAATAGCTAATATAATTATGTTGTCTTCGTCACATTTATGAAAAGGATTTTTCCGATAGAAAAATTTTGTTGAAAAATTGCAATACGAAATTTTTTTGCGGAAAATGTTATTACATTTTTGATTTATTCAAAGCAAGCTCATTTTTATAAGAATATTTAATTAGATAAAGTTTCTTAAATATAATTCATTATCAAAAACATTCAATGACTCGTAACTGATAACCATTTTAAACTTGCTTTTATTGTCATTACCCACATTAATTACCCGAAATTTGCCGCCTGGGAAAAGACATTTCAGTATTTTGGGCAGCACTTGAAAGTTAAACTTTATCTAGGAAATTTCTAAATCTATTTAATAAATAACAGCAAAAACAAATTTGACCTTATGGGTGAGTAGTTTCGCGTGAGTAATAAATAACAAATCTGATATATCAAATTTTCTATCTTGAAAATTTTCAAACAAAAACGTAAGTGGATTTTAGATGTTTCTTTAAATAAATGGTTCTTAGTTATCATCTAGCACTCGGATAAAAATTATAAATCCGTTGATGGAAAAATATTGATTCAAACGAATATAAATGCATTTGTTGATAACTAAATATGACACCAATTCAGTAGTGATCAGAAGACACATCACTTGGATTTTCTTTGAATATTGCATTATAAATTGAAATTCGGCAAATAATTCGAAATATTAATAGTTGAATAAAGGTAACTCTTATCGGTTTGTAATATGAATGCATACTTTCATCACAATTTTTGCCATTGTTCATTCTTCGAGAGATTGCGCTAGCCACATGTATAAAATATGACAATATTCTAGGATTTTGCATTTTTATTGACCACAACTGCATGCACTGCATTGAGATATACATATATTAATGGAAATCTTGATTTTTCATATTTTTAATGAAATGGTCATATTTAACTCTACATAAAATGTCCGTTTATTAACACAGATAAGTATATTTATCAAAACAAAAATTTACAAAAATATTTCCCATTTTTTTTATTGCTATCACAAAAATACTTATCAGATTTTCCTGTGTCCTTGTGTTAGATTGCAAATATTGCATTAACATCATTTTTTCGGCTTTGTCAGTATTTTTAATTAATTTAATTCTTCGCCACTAAAGTTTCTTTATTTTCTTGTGGCAACTTTGGCTAATTTTGAAATTCAAACGTTAATTTTAACCGTTTCATTTAATTTCTAAATTTTACTTAATTATTTACTTTGTTTTCAATTTAATTATTATTTGTCTTAACTTTTGTTGTTGTTTCCATTAAGGTTTCAACTTTATTAATTTTTAAATTCAAATTTTGCAACGGGACTATTTCTTCGCCATCTTGGCTCGCGTAAGTTTTTGGCGTCATCAGGTATTAGGCGTCTGCATCTGGAATCGTTTTCCGTTACTTTTTGAATTCCTTTGTGATGGGCTAAGCGAGTGGTTGGTGTTGTTCCAGCTGCGGGCCCCCAGGGCCGGTGGGGCCTGGGGTCTTGTCTTGTCTTGCCTCTGATTTAATTTTCCGTTAATGTTTTTTTATATATTCCTGAATCTGAAGCTGAAGATTCTTATTATTCTTCATTGGTATTCCTATAAGGATGCATTATGAAAAGACTCGGTGATGAATGCTTTGAAAGACGAGATGGAAAATTTTCAACAACACTATTCCGGAACAATCTATTGTATTAAGGTGCTTTTGTGAAAGAAAGCATTTCTTTCTTTATGCCGGAACAATCCATGAACGCTGATTTTCAATGATCATCACCTTTTGCGAGATCTGCAGTGTGGGTAATGCCTACAGCATTTTTATTTTTCATCGTGGTGGTGTGTACTCTTAATCACAGAGATCGTGATCATCTTTCTAACGTTTATTCCTGCTCAACATTTTTGTTCTCATCTTCAGCTTTTTCCGATTTTGATTTTTTGAATGAGTGATGCAGGCCTAGAGGTATGGCCGAGGAAGGTGCGAAAATGTGCAAGTTGAATACCTCAAAAATATCATTAAGTGAATATAAAAAAAATTCACTTTTTCTTAAGTAATATTCATCATTTCAAGAAGTGTTTGTGATGTTGCAGTAAAAAATGTTCATCATTACATCTCTATCAAATTTAGGTTGTCTTTTTTTACTTTGTGTTCTGAAATATAATTCTTAGGCCTGCAGTGCTAATGTGTAGCTACAATTTTTATTTTTGTTTTGTCTGATAAATGTTCATTTCTGTGCATCAAATATTATGCATATATCTAAATTTTTATGGCAGTAATTAATTTTAATATCAATTATTGTTAAATAAAAAATATTTAAATTTTAATAAAATTGTTTTTGTTTAATTATTTTTAGCATTGTACTACCACTATATGAAAATGAACTTTTAATTATGTAGCTAGGGTTTTCAGGTCAGCAAAGGTAGGTGAATTATTTCAATATTGCAAGAATGGCTTATTATTGTGTAATTTGATTTTGTACCCAGAATTAATTAATTGTTCAATATATATTATAATTTAAATTTTATTTCTGGGCTTCTACCTTGCATCAGTATTTTTATAATTATCCTAGCTATCTCTCCCCAATTTATAATTTCAACAAATTAACATTTGGTGCCGTGTTCAAAAGCAAAATTGTAATATGCAAATTCAAGGTTGAGTTCATGGGTTATTTATTAAATTTAAATTTACTGCCAACTAATTAAAATTTAACAGTGATGCACATGTCAGAGTATTAAAATTATTTTATATTTTTGCTCAATGCTCCAGTCTCCTTCAGGGAAAATGCATTATTTTTGTGAAAATGATTTAATAGTATTATAAATTTCAATTTGTGTATTTCAGTATTTTATATATGATTTGGGTATTTTTATAACTGATATAATATTTCATAACTGTCAGTAGATTTTAAAGTACAATGGCCCAAAGTCTTATCTCTTCACTCACACCTTTCAAAGGTGGTAACGAAAACTTTGATTTTTTTATAAAACAGTTTATTGAGATAGCGAAACTGGAAAAATGGAGTGAGGCTAAAAAAATTTTGGTTCTAAAACTAAATTTAAAAAATGAAGCATTAAAATTCTTAGTGAGCAATCCAAAATTGGAGGAGATAAACCATTTTGATTCTTTGGTAAAAAAGCTTGAAGAAAAATTTTGCAAAAAACCAAATTTTGAAGAAGCTCAAAGGCAATTTAACAATTTAAAACAAAAAGTCAGCCAATCTATTTCAGATTTGGCAGAGCAAGTGAGTTCTACCACTGATAAATTCTCTAATCCAAATAACAGTGAGGAAGAGAATATTATAAACTTAACAGAAAAATTAAAACTTTCAAAATTTATTGAAGCTTTAAGACCAGATATTAGGGTAGAAGTTAAAAAATTGGGTCCCAAAAATTTCAAATCTGCTGTAGCAATAGCTAAAAACATTGACAATGCTTTGAGTGATGATGGTGCAGAAATAAATGTCACAGATTCTGGTATAAACCAAATTTTATCACAACAATTGAGTACGAATAAACAAATTCTAGAACTATCTGAAAAAGTAAATGCTATATCTTCCCAAAATTTATGTGTGAATAGTTTGACAGAAGCACCAGCAACCAACTCCAATAATGTTCAAAGTTACCAACAATCTCCATGTCAAATTTGTGGCAAGTTAAACCACAAAGCCAATAATTGTTTTCATTTTACCCGTGGCAATTACTACAGGGGTAATGTTAGGGCAAACTACAACAGAACTTTTCGTGCAAATAACTTTCATCCTTATCGCTCTCGTGCAAATCAAAGGAGTAATTATGGTAGAGGTTTTAGAGGTAATTTTAGATCTGTTTCTAATAGAGGTTTCAGAAACAATTTAAACTTCTAGAAGATTCTTGCAAACCACAAAAAAAAGAATTCTCTTTGGCAGGAATCTATAAAAAAAAGAGTTATGATTTTAAAAAAAACAAAAAAGTGTCTCATGTAACAAAGAAAAAACAGACTAATGTCAAAGTATCAGAAAGGCATGATGGTGAGAAATCTAAGGATAAAAATGTAATCAAAAAGCAAAATTCTCAAACTAATAAAAGTAAAAATAAAAATTCAGTTAAACAGCCAAATCAAAATAAAGAAAAAGTTTTAGATAATTCAGAAAACAAAGTATTAATGTCGTGCACTAACAATAGCAACAATCTTCCAATTGTAAATATAAAAATTTGTGGTATTCAGTTAAAATGTCTCATTGATTCAGGCGCTAATGTAAGTTTAATTCAGCCACACATTGTTGATCAAATCAAAACAAAAACTAAGGTTGAGTATATTTCAAGAATGGTCAGAATTAAAACAATAGATAACACAGTTGTTCCATACATGTCAGCAATTAATTTAAAATTCAAAATTGAAAAAAAATGGTTTTCGAATCAATTTTTTGTCACGTTAAACTCTTGGAATGCTCAGTATCATGCTATTCTTGGTTATGATTTCTTACAAAGAAATAAAGTTGTCATAGACACTGTAAACAAACAACTTCTAGTTGGTAATCAAAAATTTGATTTTGAGGAAAATTCTCCTACCAATGTTTGCAGTGAGACTACTGATTGTGACATATCTGAAAGTGACAAAAACAAAAAAGAAAGTTTTGAGCAAATTAACAACAATTTTGGTGAAAAAGGTAATGTCAGCGAGGAAACTTTTCATGCACTTAATGTCAAAATAGCCAATAATATTACAGTTCAGCCTTTTTCAACAGAAATTATAAATTTAAAAGTTCCTAAAAATATTGCAAAAAACAAAGATCTAATTTTTATTCCAAAGAAAAATAAACTAGGTTACTTAATCAATGAATCTCTAAATGTTCCCACTAATGCTAATCTTTTTCACACCATAATTGAAAATAACACAAATAAAGTCATTCATGTTAGAAAGAATACAATTATGGGCAAATTGTCAACATTTGATGTTAATGACATCATGTCTCCTTCTGAATCTGAAATTTATCAAATTAACAACTTAAATTTAAATGAAATTCATAAAATGCGCAGAGATGAGTTACTCAAATCTGATTTTAAACTTGATCATCTTAATGATAAAGACAAAAAAGACATGCAAGATTTACTTCTCAAAAATTATAAGGTATTTTCAAAATCATACAAAACTCTTGGTGAAACTTCAGCAGTAATCCCAGAATTTTCTCTCCTGCATAATTTTCCTCTTCAAACAAAACCTTATTCTATTCCTCTCATGGCTAAAAAATATGCTCAGCAAGAAATTAATAATCTTTTAGAGGCAGGTATCATTGAACCATCTTCTTCGAGTTATTGTTTTCCTGTAATTTTCATTAAGAAAAAACAAAATCCTAATGACAGTAATTCTGAACCTAAATTCAGAATGGTTGTAGATTATAGACTTCTTAATAGCATAACTGAAACATTCAAAATTTGTCTTCCAAAAATTTCTGAAATCATTAAAAACATTGCAGGTAGGAAAATTTATTGTGTTTTGGATTTGAAGTCAGCTTTCTTCCAAATAAAATTGAGAGATGAGGATAAGCGAAAACTTGCATTTTGTACAGAAATGGGTAATTTTCAACCGACCAGACTTCCTTTTGGCTCTAAAAACAGTACATCTTATTTTCACACACTAATTTCAAAATGTTTAAATGGTATCACAGGTAAAAATGTGCAATTTTTTCTTGATGACATTATTATTGCAGCAGATTCCCTATGTGAACTTAAAGTAACTTTGCAAGCAGTATTTGATAGACTCACAAAATTTAATCTTACTCTTGATCCAGCCAAATTGCAATTGTGCAAACCAGAAATTACTTATCTTGGTTTTGATTTAAATGCTAATGGTTTTTCTCCATCAGAACAGAATGTAAACAAAGTTACAAATTTTCCTAGGCCAAAAAATTTAAAGCAGGTACAAATGTTTTTGGGTATGCTAAATTATTTTAGAGGTTTGATTTATGATTATGCAGGCATTGTTGAACCGTTGGTAAAGTTAACAAAGAAAAATACTCCATTTGTTTGGTCAGTTGAATGTGAAAATGCTTTTAACACTGTGCAGGAAATCATTCTCAAAAAACCTACGTTGAAAAACTTTGATCCAAATTTGCCTATTTCATTAATTACTGATGCTAGTAAAATTGCTATTTGTGGTATATTATTGCAAAAGAAAGACAATGTTTACTATCCTTTAGAATTTTTTTCTAGAAAATTAACACCAGCAGAATGTAAATATCCTTCGATACGAAGAGAATTGCTTGCTATTTATGCTTCGGTCAGACATTTTCATGATCAATTATTGGGAGAAAAATTTGAACTCTTAACTGATGCTAAACCATTAACTGAATATCAAAGTCTTGACAAAAAGCCAGAAATAGTTGCTAGGTGGTTATTGTATTTAGGTACTTTTTCATTCACTCCCACTCATATACCTGGTAGTCTAAATCCCGCTGATTTTCTATCCAGAGTTGTGGAAGAAAATTCTTTAAATGTAAACAACATCACTCTTTTTCAACCTAATGATAAACTTTCCATGCAAAACATTTCAATTGAACAAAAGCAAGATGTAATTTTAAGCAAAATTATGAATGATTTATCGGTCAACAAACAATGTAAACAATATTTTCTTGATGTTAATTCAGGTTTGTTAATGATAAAAAATGCACATAAAAATAAAAAGAAAATTGTAAATAGAATTGTAATTCCTAAATCTCTAATTAAAGTTTGTATTGAAACTGCCCATGCTCCACATTTTGGTGTTAGGAAAACTTTTGAATTCATTCGACATAAGTATCAATGGAAAGGTATGTACTTAGATACAAAAAATTTTTGTGAGCATTGTGAAAAATGTCTAGAAAACAAACCAAAAGCCAAATTAACTCAAACACAAATGATTCCCAAAAGAAATCTTGCACCAGGTCAGTGTATTGCTATTGATGTCGTTGGTAAACTTCCTAGGTCCACCGACAACAAAAATTTTATATTAACTATAATTGATCACTATAGTAGATATTTAGAAGCCTATCCTTTACAAAACATCACTTCTAGAACTATCATTAATTGTTTAAACAAATATTTTGCCAATTTTGGTCTTCCAAAATTTTTAATCACTGACAATGCCACTAATTTTATCTCAAATGAGATGGTGGAATTTTTAGACAGGTTAAATATTCAGCACAGAAAATCTTCAATATACTATCCAATGGCAAATGGTTTACTTGAGAGAGCTCACAGAACAATGAAAGAAAGTTTGGCATCAATGTGTGAGAGTACTTTTCAATGGTCAGAGAAACTTTTATTTTTCAAATTGTATTATAACAATTCAATTCATTCTGTAACAAAATTTGCTCCAGCAGAAATATTTTTTGGCAGAAAGCAAAATCTACCTTTAGATAGCTTTTTTGAACCTATTACTGTTGAAAATGAATCAAAATATCTGAAAAATATCAGAAATAATATGTGTTCCATAAGAAATGAGTTTGCAAAAAATGAGGAACAATATTTCAAAAACAATGCTCCGCACATCAAGGGTCGTAAAGTGCCAAATTTTAATTTGGGCGACAAGGTATTTGTTAAGAATTTTTCTCATCCACATGTATTCCAGGAGAAATATAAAGGACCTTTTGAGATTATAAAGATTTTAAGAAGTAATAATTATGTCATTAAGAGTCTTAAGGACAACAAAACAATGAAACTTAATGTAAGCAAAATTTTTAAACAAGAGCAGCCTAGGCCAAACCTTAGGAATTAAAGAATTGTTGTGAAAAAGAGAAAAAATTCTTTAAAAATAACATTTATGTCTATAATTGTTTTACAATTTAAATGTGATATAGAATTTATTTACTTCTTTTTGTATTGATAAATGCCAATCATAAAAGTGTCGACACATAAAACAGATGTATTATATAGCTTTACAGAGATTACTTACAATTTTTAATTCTGTGTCAAGATTGTTATTCTGTATATGATGGTGATGTCTTCCATTTTATATCATTTTACTCATTTTGTCAGGCTGGTCCGAAAATGTAGTGAATAGGATATAGGTCTTGATAGGAGTGAAGGTGTAAGAAGTTTTATGTATAAAAAAATTATACTGCATGAATTTGCACCCCTTTTGAAGCTATATACATCACAACTGATTGACTTTTATTTCAGGGAGTTTCAATTCTGTATCAAGACATATTTATTTTCCTATTGTTTTGAATGCTCGAAATATTTTTAAGAAATGAAGAAATAAATGAATAAATTTGAAAAAATATTTAGTATTGTGGATGAAATTGTATGGCATAATTTTTACATGGTATTATGATGTGTTTTGAGATTTTTGTTGTGGTTTCTTGGAGGAGAGTGGAGACAATAAAAGCAAGAATGTAAATATGTATATAATTATGCAATATTTTTAAATTTTATGTGTATAATGCTCTATGTGTTAATAGAGTAAATTTTTGAATATGTTTTCAGGAAAATGCTTCCAGTCAAATTGCAGCAAAATTTTTTCCCGTTGGGGGGGGGAGATGTTAGATTGCAAATATTGCATTAACATCATTTTTTCGGCTTTGTCAGTATTTTTAATTAATTTAATTCTTCGCCACTAAAGTTTCTTTATTTTCTTGTGGCAACTTTGGCTAATTTTGAAATTCAAACGTTAATTTTAACCGTTTCATTTAATTTCTAAATTTTACTTAATTATTTACTTTGTTTTCAATTTAATTATTATTTGTCTTAACTTTTGTTGTTGTTTCCATTAAGGTTTCAACTTTATTAATTTTTAAATTCAAATTTTGCAACGGGACTATTTCTTCGCCATCTTGGCTCGCGTAAGTTTTTGGCGTCATCAGGTATTAGGCGTCTGCATCTGGAATCGTTTTCCGTTACTTTTTGAATTCCTTTGTGATGGGCTAAGCGAGTGGTTGGTGTTGTTCCAGCTGCGGGCCCCCAGGGCCGGTGGGGCCTGGGGTCTTGTCTTGTCTTGCCTCTGATTTAATTTTCCGTTAATGTTTTTTTATATATTCCTGAATCTGAAGCTGAAGATTCTTATTATTCTTCATTGGTATTCCTATAAGGATGCATTATGAAAAGACTCGGTGATGAATGCTTTGAAAGACGAGATGGAAAATTTTCAACAACACTATTCCGGAACAATCTATTGTATTAAGGTGCTTTTGTGAAAGAAAGCATTTCTTTCTTTATGCCGGAACAATCCATGAACGCTGATTTTCAATGATCATCACCTTTTGCGAGATCTGCAGTGTGGGTAATGCCTACAGCATTTTTATTTTTCATCGTGGTGGTGTGTACTCTTAATCACAGAGATCGTGATCATCTTTTTAACGTTTATTCCTGCTCAACATTTTTGTTCTCATCTTCAGCGTTTTCCGATTTTGATTTTTTGAATGAGTGATGCAGGCCTAGAGGTATGGCCGAGGAAGGTGCGAAAATGTGCAAGTTGAATACCTCAAAAATATCATTAAGTGAATATAAAAAAAATTCACTTTTTCTTAAGTAATATTCATCATTTCAAGAAGTGTTTGTGATGTTGCAGTAAAAAATGTTCATCATTACATCTCTATCAAATTTAGGTTGTCTTTTTTTACTTTGTGTTCTGAAATATAATTCTTAGGCCTGCAGTGCTAATGTGTAGCTACAATTTTTATTTTTGTTTTGTCTGATAAATGTTCATTTCTGTGCATCAAATATTATGCATATATCTAAATTTTTATGGCAGTAATTAATTTTAATATCAATTATTGTTAAATAAAAAATATTTAAATTTTAATAAAATTGTTTTTGTTTAATTATTTTTAGCATTGTACTACCACTATATGAAAATGAACTTTTAATTATGTAGCTAGGGTTTTCAGGTCAGCAAAGGTAGGTGAATTATTTCAATATTGCAAGAATGGCTTATTATTGTGTAATTTGATTTTGTACCCAGAATTAATTAATTGTTCAATATATATTATAATTTAAATTTTATTTCTGGGCTTCTACCTTGCATCAGTATTTTTATAATTATCCTAGCTATCTCTCCCCAATTTATAATTTCAACAAATTAACACCTTGTGTTACTGGAATTCAAATCAATGCCTTAATTATAAACTCTGAATCTCAAGTTTAATGTCGAATACTAAGGTCTTTTCGCAAATACTAACTTCAAATAAATGAAGGCATACATTTGGGTTTTGAAATTAGAAAAAAAGTTTAAATGGAATGAAAATTGTTGTTTTTGAATGTTTTTCTAGAAAAAAAAGCAATTTCAAATGAATGGAAAGGATGCAAATTAGTTGTATCGGATAATAATGCGGATTTTCTTCCAAGGACGGCGTTCCAATAGCGTGGCGTAGATGCGCAGTGTGACGCATGTCATGTGATGGTAGT
Organism: Araneus ventricosus; assembly: GCA_013235015.1. NCBI lineage: Eukaryota > Metazoa > Arthropoda > Arachnida > Araneae > Araneidae > Araneus > Araneus ventricosus. The sequence goes on along the minus strand of BGPR01013839.1, from coordinate 22,241 downwards.
TAGAACAAGCTTCACAACCGCAGATGCCAGATGTCCTACATGTGTGCACAAGAGTGATATTTGTACGTATAACCTGGCGATATTCACACAAGAAAAAGAGCATTTGCGCAACGTGTTACTTCATTATTTTATTGTAAAAAAATGCAGCTGAAAGTTACCGCTACAGAGGGCTGCCTATGGTAAGTATACATCACCGCAAAACTCGTGTGAATGCTGGTTTAAACGGTTTAGGAAACGACTATGGAAAGAAGATAATACTGACTATTTGGTGGGATCAGGAGGATGCAGTGTATCACGAGCTTCTAAAATCCGGTGAAACAGTCAATAGTGCTCGCTATCAATGACAAATAGTCAATTTGAACGACACACTGTTCGTCAAACGATCATAATGGGTCATCCGACACGAGGAGGTGATTTTTCCTTATGAAAATGAGTCACCACTTAAGTTCAAAAACAGTGAAAAACACGTCAAATTATCTCCCCTGTGAACTATTACCCCACTAGCTACATTCACCAAACATTGCGCCATCTGATTTTCTATGGCTCACACATGGTCTCAATAGCACTTCCGAACGAACGCCTATGAGGTCGATGGATCACTGATTGATTTGCCTCCAAAGAAGCAAAATTCAATTGGGAAGGTATCTACACCTTACCTGAAAAATTGGGAAGCTGTTTAGCTAGCAATGCTCATTTCTTTGAATAAAGAATTGCTATCGCTTCTCTTCCATTTCTGGTGTTTTCTTCCGCATATTTTAACGGTACAATTAACATTAATGCGAAGAAAAGCCCAATAATTTTTCTGTAAGATGTCTTATCATATACCAGAAATTCAAGATAAAGTCTAAACTTTAAATAAAAAAGGTCTAACAACCACTTTAAAACCACGATGACCATTATAAAGTAAGATTTTTCAAAAAATTTTATAACAAGGAAAATATAAGAATAATAATGTTTATTATTAAAGTTTCAAACACATATGTATAACAATACCTATATCATTTAGTATTCTGCAAACTTAAAATTCAGTATATTTTTAAAAGATATGTCAATACTAATTTTGTTCCGACAAAAACTTTTGATTATCTTTATTTAAATGTAAAAAAAGTTTACCACTGTGAAAACATTTAACAGGAAAAATTATTATATGCCTGTTGTAAAATCCTCAGTTTGAATTATCCTTTTTCCTTTGCTTTGTTATTCCGTCCAGATACAAAAAAGAAATCAGACCAAGCAGGAAACTACTCAAAAGAGCTTGCCAACCTGTGTCACACACAAGACAGAATACAGTTTTGCTAAATATAGCCCATGAAAACTTCTTTCAAACTTTGCCTAAGATTCCTATTCCGGCTTTTCATCTTTAATACGGACCACTTTATAAACTCTACTCCAGGTCTTTCAATCCACGAAAACCGCAGGAAACAAGGAAATTTTTCATCCAAACTGAACTATCTGGCAACTGATAAATCCTAAAGGAAGGATTTATTGGAAGATGAAATCTGCAAAAATCTGCTAATGAAATCTATGTATTTTTAAAGCCTTCTTTTCTAGCTTTGAGATAAGAAATTTTTAAATAGTTTCTTTAAAAGGACTTTTATTGATAATCTCGAAATGATTTACTGACAAAACAATTTTCATCGAATCAACTAATAATTAAATAAACTTAAAATATTTACATTATTCTTACAACTTAAATCATGTATGTTTGGAAAAGTAAACCTTTTTGCTTAGAGGTATGATTGCTTTCCAATCGATAATAAAGCAGTTATTTTTGCCTATATTGGGAGAAAAATTATTCTGTACAGTCTAGGCATTCTTTTAGCATTTCACAAACAATTATCGTTACTTTCAGAAAGATATTTTTAAATCTTTAGATTAAAAAGTGTTAAATAGTACAATTCTGAAAAAATTACACACCCTTCAGCGAAAATTCTACAAGCGTTTTCTTGGTTATTTTCTCTAGATTTTTACATGCTAAAAATAGGAAAAATATTTAAAATGCCATGTCACGTCTGGATTTCTAGGAAAAAGTAGAGTTTAAGGTATAATTTATAGTGAAATCTGTCACTACCGGTGGTTGCCACAAAATTTCGCTTTTTAAATGAACGAATTTTTCTTATGATGATTCGAGATTTTACATTCACAGAAATCATAAAATTTTGTCCCAAAAATATATAAATATCTGAGGTGCTGTTATTACAAGTAAGAGTATACTATTCTCATTACGAAAACTCAAGAAGCTTGCTAATTATTAAAACGCCTCAATTAGATTCTAAAGTGTAATTTTTCTTTTTAATTTCGATAGAGAAATAGAGAGAACATGACTCGAAGGCGAGAAGAAGAAGGCGAGATCGTGAGGAAGAAAGGAGAAGAGTTGTGGAAGATATGGAATATCGTGTAAAGAGAATCAACAAGCAACCGGATTACTCAGTCAGGATTTAACATGTCTCTGCGTGTTAAATCCTTCACTATAGCCGGATATTTTCTATTATGCATAAGGCAGGTTTAATAATCTTCAATTTTATGGCGAATGATTAAAGCTGGGAACTACCTTTCGTTCTCTCAGTAAAAATTTGTCTTTATTCCATCCCATGTTGGAGTATTTGGCAATGAGGAGGCAGACGTACTTGCGAAAGAGGGAAGTGCTCTTCCTTCTGCATCCTCTAGCGAACTCTTCACGTCTGAAATATATTCTATTCACAAGGCTATAGCAAATTCTGCTTGGAGAAATCCTCCCACACATGATTGGTATGCCGGAAACCGTCCTGATCTGTCTCTACAGTCCGTAGGCACAAGATCCGCTCAGACTTCATTGGCCAGGTTGCGTAGTGGACACATTAAAAGCTTAAAATTCATCGATAAGGAAAAGACTTTTTCTTCTTGCCCTTGTTTTTCTCCTGCTTCTCCTGCCCATATCATTGACTGCATTGGCGCCTCTACGAGGCAGCTGTGGAGTGGGGAGGGCAAAGGACTTGTGGAATTGTTAGAGCGACATGGTGTCATGGACCTGGTCTAATCTTGGGCCAGGGGGACATGAAACAACAACAACATAATTTGTCTTTGAAATAAAATCAGAGTTCAATTTTTTCCTACATCACAATGCTTCCAAGAGGTTGCGTAAATGGTCCAAATTTCTTTTTAAATTTGTGATGAATATTCAATTAAGGCTCATGAATATTCAAGAACACGAGTGGTTTTGAAAAGAAAATATATTTTGCTCCCATTCGAGAATAAAACCTTGGGACCAAGACAAAGCAAGAACGCCGCATAAATTATGGGGGATGTGTGAAGATTATTATTAGTGATATGAGTATAAGAAATAATCTTTTCGTTTCGTATTCCAAATATTTGACGTGAACAAGAGACCATAGGACTGACTGATACATTTGTTCAGTGGATGTGAAAAGTTGCAATGAACAAAACAAGAAGGATATTATCTATCCACGATTCCTTTCCTTGCTCACAATAGCGAAATATCATTATCAAAATTATTCTTTAATTTAGACGAATTTAATTTGGATTCAGAGGAGGGAAAATCCACCCCTGTATAGAATGAATCTGGTACAGATTCTGAAATAGATAAAGAGACTCAACTTTTCTTAAGAGTAAGGTGAATGACATTTTTTAAGATTTAGGTCTCGAAAACCTGCCCCAAGGCAGTTCTGCTACACAATGGCATCAAATTCGTCTAAATTCCTTTTGGCCATTCAGTACATCTCGAGGAAAATTAGAAATATTTAGTTCCACTTCTAAAGAAAAAACAAGCATGATGGATGGTTTCAAAATTTTCTCCAGCAACTAGGCTACACCTAATATATGTAAGTCCTTAACTTACGGAACAATCCAGCACTGGAAATTCTTTGCGAGAAAATTTATTAGCAACCTCATGATACATAAACCCCAGTGAAAAGAATCTCGGTAACAAAAGCGTGGTTCTCCTAGGAAATGATCAACTACCATTACTACAAATCAAACTAAAGCTTATGAAACAATCTTTAAGTCTTTGGCAAACGAAGGTTAATGATTTAAATACCTTTGTTCGAATTTCTCAATACAGAGAGAAATTATATTAAAAAACTGAATGTCTCATGAACCTGATATAAGAAAAATTTTAATTGTTGTTTCCTTACAGACGCTTAGAAAGAAACTGAAAAGGTGGAACGTGAATTCCTCAAGAATGTAGTGGAAAGTAATTTGGGAAAAAAGAGCATTTTTATTACAATAACGACGTAAAATGGATATTGTACATTTAAAGATGAAAGATCAGCCTCAAAGTTCACTATCTGCATTCTCATGTTCTAGTTTTTTCAGATGCCTAAGCTGAGACTTTACCACCAAGCCACAGCCACCTTCATATTTTTCCGGAAAAAAGAGAAAAGGATATGTAATTCATGCTTAAAAATTAAATTTATACACCAAATTGTATTCTTATTTATAACTTTACCAATCGCATTACATTCTTCATATTGCCTTTTAAAAGGTTATTTTTCACTTCACTGATAAGCACGTGTTTTCTTCTAACAATATACCAACTATTGCTTTGTTAAAGAATTATTCTCGAATACCAGCCATTAGAAAATGATGAAATCTGTGATGCCTCGCCCACTTTGCAATTATACAGGGTGAAGGAGAAAGGACGGACGTTTTTGAAATGGCTAGAACTCACCACCAGGTGAAGTGAGCGATACGCGGTAGGTGGCGTTAGGTTCGTGAAGTTTTACCATACCAGTTGAAGCCATGAAGTCGTAGGTAATAGAACACAGCGTTTTTGTGTACAACTATTTCGTCAAGAATAACAATCTATCGCAGCCGTTTAGTGTGAGTTTCGTCGCCATTTCAATATCCATAGAAATCAAGTTCCTCCCACTCGTAACTCCATCCTACGTTGGGTTTCAGCACTTTGTAGATGAAGTTCACTATTGAACAAAATACTCTCGGGGGCTACACGAACAGTACGTTGCCTTGAAAATGTGAGAAGCGTCAGACAAGCCGTGCTGCTCAGTCCTAGTCGATCTGCTCCGAAGTATTCTTCTAAACTTGGCTTCAGTAATCGTTCGGCAAGTCGCATTTTGAATTCAGACCTGCAATTCCACCTCTACAAATTGACCGTTGTGCAACAGTTGAAGTCAGGGAATTTCGCCAAATGACTGAACTCCGCACATGGGATAGACGATAGAAGATGAGAAAACTCCTTCAGAAATGAATCAGTGATAACGGACACCATAAAAAATTGTCGTTTTCCATACTTCATTTTGTCAAATGGTATTTCAATAGGTCAATAAATTTCTTTTTAATAAAAAATTAAAGATTTTGTGGGTTTCTTTTATAAAACGTCTGTCGTTTCTGCCTCATCCTGTATATGCATTTCTCCCTTTTTTACCTAATTAGCTGTGAATTTTGTGCATTTTGATATCATTGGAAAACGGAATCTGACTAAATACTCTTTCTATCACCACAGGAAAGGTAAGTCATGGTCAGTTAAATTTTGTAGGCCACGAAGCTTCTAAAGGATCAGAAACTATTAAACGAGAATCCTTTAGCAGATTTTGTATATTTGATTCGGAAAACAATCTATAATTCTAACTTTGACATCTTAAAAATATTTATTAATTAATGTTCATGGCTCTGGCAGACAAAATTTTCTATTTATATTAACTTTTAAGGTAATAGACACTCTAGAATATTGTTTTCGACAGATTCGTATTTTAATATTTTTTAAATAAAAATAATGTATGGAAGACAAATGAGATATTGTTTTCCAAATCATTTTTTTCCGTAACAAGCATTTTTTACAGGGACGATATATTTTGTAAGAACCAAGTTCTATTGACACATTTGAAGGAATTATATCTTAGTGACTGCTGTTTACAAAACACAGAATGATACAAATTTATTATTGCTAAGCACGGAACTCCGGTCTTTAAGAAATAAATAAAATAATAATTGTTTCAGAAAATTTTATAGTAAAAAGATCAGGAGAATATTTGTGTTCTGATCCCTCTTGTTTGGTTTGACCAGTGATAAAAATTTAATTTAAGTATTAATAACAAGATAGAGAATGCAAACTTCTACAAAAGTAGTTTTTAAAAATTTTAATCTTAATAGGTGAAGGGTGCTTCAGATATTATGTTATATCTATAATTAGCTGAAATAATTAAAACAAATACAACAAAAATTATCTTTTAGCCTATATGCATTATCTAACCTTTCCCTTATATCAGTAAATGTGTTTCCATTCTTTTAAGAAAATACCGAGTTATTGATTGTATAAGACAAAACCCGAAGATAAACATAATCCATATTCAAATGCGATTATTTATTTTGTATCTCCTATAAGTAAGTTTTCTTATATAATCCTCTTTGTTTTGCAGAAGTAATTAGCTTGGTTCTCTCCGTAGTAGGAATGCTACTGAAAATCCATTTGATGATGTAATTTCTTTGCTAAGTAAAGTATCTGCTCTTTCGTAAATAATGTAAATACCGATTTTATCTGTAAAGAATAGATTTTGCATTAAAATGTCTTAAACATTAAATTATACAATTATTTTGCCTCGGTTTAGTAATAATACAATATAACTGTTTCTTACATAAATTGATGAAATATATCAAGAAGAATTTTCAAAGTCTGGAACTTTGTTTTGAAAGTCTGTTTTCATATAAAAAAGGCTATAGACTGCTCCATGAATAATACAACACTTGCGTGACAGGATTTAGTTTTATATTGTGCTTAGCTATAAAGAGCTTAAGCTTTCGCCGAAGGTTAAATTACGATGCTAGACTCTCTTGAGTGCTATTCTATGTCCTGTAGGATATACGGATGATAGTTTGCTTCATCTCTGAAATAGTTTTCGAGAAATATATGCTTTTCATCTGTCACGAAACTTGATTTCATGCTTTCTTCTACCAGCTGTCTAAAGAAATATTCGATTTGTTTCAGAGAAATTTTATTTTCTATATCTAATAATTCATAGTAAATGTTACAAAGTCATTTAAAAGTTTCCATAAAACCGATAGGATAGTGGCATGAACATTACTTTTTTTACAAGAACATTTGGACGCAAAGATCAGAAATTGGTAGTATATTGTTGGCATTTTATACAAAGATATGAATGAAATTTAAAATTCAATTTTTTTTTTAATTTAAAGGAATATGAATGTATACTTTTGCATTCTTTTTGAAGCTCATAGTTTAATAATAGTGGCCAAACATATTCTCAACTTTGCCTTTTATCAAGTATAATGAAATGTAAATGAATTGTTTAAAAACAGAAGTAATTTGAAAGTTTATTTGAGAAAGACTATGAATTTCACCGAGAAAACTTAAGCGGTGAACATGAAAATTATCGTTCTGCACGCTCTTGTTATATGGACATTACGTTTAAGGAAGATTTTTGGAATCTCTTTATTTTCAGATGTAATAAAGACAAAGTGTAGAAATGTTGTAGAGAACTGCGTGATATTTGAGAGTAAATACTTAAAAAGAGTGTCAGCGTCTATATATGACCTCCTCTAAGTGCGAGAGTAAATGTGTTTCTCATGATATTTCTATTGTAAGTTGGAGTTGAACTAGTTTCATGGTAAGAAGAAGTATTATTCTCTTCAAAATGTCATGTTAGTCCAACAAGTGTGTTTCGAGTCTTTAGAATGGATGTGCGTGACTTTAATAAAACTTGAAATTTAATCTTAACATTCGTGATAAGATTTATTATGAGTCTTTATAAGGTCTTTCTTTGGCTATAAAATAATAGATCAACAGTTACGGCATAAAATTTAAAAATTGCTATTACTAAAACATAGTATCAAAAATGTTCAAATAAACTTAAGCTTTCTGTTTGAAAATTATGTAATAGAAAATAATAAATTTAATATTAAGTTATTTATAACCTACTATATATTTTGAATGAAACCGGAATTTTTAGATTTATTAAATTAATAATTTCTATAAAATTAAAATTATTCTCTTCAAAGGTATTCAAAAGCAGACTTCCAGAATTAAATAAGTTTAAGTAAAACTTTTTCCTAAAAAATAATAATAATAATAAATATATAAATTATAATCTGCACCGTTTTATAATATAATTTAGTTTCTTTTAATAGTATAATTCGTATATCATTTGACATAGTACCAAGTCACTATTTTTTGTAATTATAATAGATTGACTTGCTTTCTAAAAGCAAATTTCGCTCTTAACGATATAAATGTACTATACCTATTAAATTCACTAAAGATAACACAAGTTATCTTAATTTCTTGTAAAAGTATACGGAATTTTTTAAAATACGAAATGTATCTATCGTAATCTTGCAAGATTCTTGTGGCGCCTTCATAAAGTTTCTAGTTCTTAACATGACACTGCGAAAGTGCCAGCGATCATAAAACAATGAAAATCAATTACATACAAAAATGGGATTTATTAACCGATTAAGTTATTAAACAATACATGCAAATAAAAAAAAATAACAGTTTTTGCATAGACAAATAAGTGTCCTTAGCATATAGTATGTTGATGGACTTTTTTCGCCTTAAAAATTGACTGTGGCTATACTAAATGTAATGATTCTAGATACGGGGACATGAAGTAGTGTTATATATATACTAAATGTAAGAATACAATCTCTCTCTATATATATACATATATATATATACTAGCTGATATACCCGGCGTTTGCCGGGATAAAAATATATTTAAATCCAAGTACTTATAATGCTTTCAACTTAATAAAACAGTTTTTCGCAGCAGCGTCTTTTGTTGATTCTCATTAATCCATAGCCCCTCTTCTTTTTCTCTCCTTAGTTTGAACCATACGGCAAGATTCTAGTAGTCCTTCGCACTCCATTTCCCCCTCCCCACCATTGCTATGGTGATAACATAAGCTATTTCATATCTTGAATTTTATTGACATTATCCGGACTACAATTATCTTCTCTTTAGTGTTTGTGTCACTGACAGAAAAAAAAACCGCACAATGTTCTTTCTTTTTCTCCTTAGGTCCTCTCCCTCCGGTAGGAAGTGGGCAAATATATGTATTATATTTTGATTCGTCTTTTGGTCTGTCCTGTAGAAAGTCAATACATAGACACATCCTCCTTTATTATTTGTAGAGATACAAAATACGCATTTGATTTCAATATGAAAATGGTACGGTCCATTTTACGTCTTGTGGCATGTTAGCTGGATTTTTAAGAAAAGCAGATTAAAAGGATTAAAACTTAGCAACCATATTCATTCAGCTTACTGGATATATTTCCGAATATAATTACTACCTTAGAGGATTTCGTTTAGAGACATCACAGAAAAATTGACGAGACAGAAAAAGACAGTAAAATCCTTTAGGATGTTACCTTAGCTTTAAACAATGAAAGTCAAACACGGAGTTGCGTATTATTTGTGTAAATACTGCAATGATTTAAATTAGACTGAGACAATGCAAAGTATTGCTATAAATAATGCCTGAAAACATTTTTAAATATTTATTAAAATTAGAGAAAAATCTATACACCTGCTTAATTGATATCATTAAAAAATAAGCTTGCGAATTTTCATATGCTGTAAAAATCATTTTTGTGCTATATTATTTTTTGCTATAATTTTTAATTGAACAAAACTCTTAATTAAAATTTGAAGAAGCTACGAGAAGCACATTTCCACCATCTAAAGTATGCTTAGCAAATTTCGTAGCTCAAGGCCCAGCGGTCTGTCCTGTAGAGCGCCAACACATATAGATTCTCCTTTATTATAAGTAGAGAATAAATAGCATAACTTCTCGTGCTCCACAGTGGCCCTGCCACCTTGGCTCCTCACAACCATAACCTTTTTCCAGTTTTAAATACTGCATATAGATTTGTGGAACATGATATCAAACGAAAAATCCACATTTATGTTTGTCACTAATTTCTATATAAAAGTTTTCAGAACTCTAAATGCAGTACGATATCTCTCATAAGATTTCCATTCCCTTCCATTACACTTTTCTTGAGGCGCCGTATAGACTGAAGCTCGTACTGATCAAAAATACCATTCTAAACTTACACAATAAACTTTGAGCGTTCTGATTGTTTACCTATGCTTGCAAATGGCGAGATGAATTGGCGAAATCGGTCCAATTGTTGAGACTGGGGACTCGGTCAGGGTTTCTCCCCATAGAGAATGTACAGAATAATAATGTTTATGCAGTTTCTCTCCAAGATGAAGGTTGAAGACGGAGAGGCGACCATTGATGATGTATCTAGGGGTCTTGAGGTTTCATATAAAGTAAAAATTGACGAAATAGGTCCAGTAGTTAGGGCTGGGGAACTATCAGGGTTTTTCCCCCATAGAGAATATACAGTGAAGTAGTATTTTTCCGATTTTTATCGAAAATGGAGGGTAATGGGAATAGACGATGTTTGATGACATATCTATGGGTCGTAAGCTGTCATATGAAATAAAAATTGTCAAAATCAGTCCAGTGCTTGGGATGGGGGACTGGCGCTTTGGTATTGCAAAATATTTTAAATACATAGACTAGCCTCCCTTAGTCACCGGCTGTTCGCTCGTAATATTAATAGTCTGTAGTCATGCTTGGAACTTGTCAAATTGGTGGTTGTAGGGACTGAAGGACTCTGTCAAAGTTTTATTTTGCGATATATTTCAAAAATGAAGGGTGGTGGATGGCAGGTGAAAATTGATAATATATCTAAAAGTCATAAAGCTTTCATATGAAATAAAAATTGCCGAAATTGGTCCAGTGGTTGGGGCTGAAGGACTGTCTTATGGATTTTCCCTATAAAGAATGTACAATGGAGAAGTATTTTTCCGATTTCTCTCCAAAATGCAGGGTGGTGCGGCAAGTGACCATTAATAACCTATCTGAATGCCATAAGCGTCCATAAGAGATAAAATTTATCGAAATTAGTCCAGTGGTTGGTTCTGGGGGACTGGTCCTTTGGTTTTGCCAAATATTTTAAATATCTTCGCTTAGCAAGCAACATCGCCTATCTCAGTTTTTTTTTAATTTCAAAGAGGAAGAAAAAACTGAATTTTTCGCGACTAATAACGATTATTTCTGATTTTTTTTCACATCTGTTATGGACACGAGACCGTATGGTAATACCAGATACGATAAAAAATTCAAAAATATTCGTTATTCGTTGTGAAAAATTCAGTTTTTTCTTCCTCTTTGAAATTTCAAAATATTGAGACAAGTGGTGTTCCTTGATAAGAGACGATATATAGATATGTATTTATATCTTTAAAAATAAGTTAATATATATTTTCACTTGTTTAGGGTATTATTTTATTTTGTTATGAGATTTAGATAATAATCTGCAATTTTTTTTCCAATATCACTGTGGTATACTACATTTGCTACGAGATTTATGTTCCTAATTCTTCATTTTTTATTGTTGCTTGTCGTTCCATCAGACAATTCTTATCGCACCGACATTATACAAATAGCTAATTTTTGCAAATAATTAACTATTGTAATTGAATAATTGAATTCGATAATTAATAATTAATTATCTTTCAATTAAATATTTAATTATTATGTTCTATTTTGAAGTTAACTAAATTCGAGAAATTTTGCTTGCCCCCTCCAGCCCGTCGGAGATGCCTTGCCTCCCCGTGGGAAGATTTCTGTCGTCGCTTCTATGGGTTTACTCAAAGCCACTTTACATGAGTTCTGTTTCTGTCGGTCATTTTGCCTCTAAACACACCAAACTAAGATGTTGTTGGATTTGCCATCGTTCAAGGGGGAGATTAAGTGACTTTCCATGAAATTATCGATTTCTTTATTACTAAGATCAGATGAAACATGACAATCATATCTCTCAAAATTAATCAGTATGGGCTTTTTCTATGGAATTTTTAGTATCAAACGTTTATCAAAATTATCAGAGTTTACTCACTGCAAATTTTTGAAGCATTGTATTGATTTATGTATTGAATATACCAGTACCCAAATCCCCTAGTCCTAGTGACCTCTAATCAATTTTGGAGGTGGTAGGTGGCCCCCTTACAACAATTTTGTAAGGGGGCCATATCCTAAGCAATAAAAAATTGAATACACTTAATTTAATCTGTACAGCGTTCTAGTTATTTGTATTGCAATTATGAAATTAAACCCACCATAATAGCTTGAATCGAGTAGGGTCTCTAGTTGCAAAAAGCAAGACTTCCTCCAACTTCAGAGACATCTTTTTTACAACTCGCCTAGTGCGACAGGCAATCTTACAGTAGTTTTGGAGGAAAGGCTTATGCCATTTCCTTGAAAATTTCGATTATTCATATTTAAAAAATTAAAGGTGAGAGTGCTCAGAGCCCTGTATACCCAGTTACCTTAGAAAGAATAGCTGTATAGGTAATAGTAGGAAAAAAAGGAAAATATGATATCGATTTTTTTAATGATTCTAGACAGTACAAAAAAAAGTTCAAGCGTAATGAAACTTTAATCACTTTTAGAAAATGTTTAGCTGCGATATTTAGCATATAATTTGTTTTCAAAGCGGCAATTTTCAAGCCCGTGTCTCATCCTGTTTTTTCTTTTCACCAGTTTTGTATTTATCGATTACCAATAAGGTAGCCCAGGAAGTACCTTTTAATTCTTTTTCACAGGGGGAAACTTTTTAAAACTGATAGATAATGTTTCACTATTTTCAAACTTCGTTAGTTACAACGATTACAATAAAGAAACAAAATTTCTCATATATGCTTGATTTTTTTTGTTTATTAGATTTAAAATCCGAATTGTTTCAACACTAAGGTTATTTTAAAGGATCTTCCAAGTTCTTTCTTTGGCTAGATGATGACAGCAAAATTTAAATTTACTAGCGTCTTTCAATTTAAGTTTTCTGTATTTTTCTTAAATGCACAAACTCCAACTATAAATAAAATTTAAAATATGAACTATACAATTGAAAAATATTCAAAATTTAAACCAGAAAATATTTAAATTAAAATTAACTACTAAAATGAATAGCAAAGTATTACAAATTATCCATAAATATTCTAGATTCGTTTGTTTATTCTAAAAATTCTTTACATCGTAGAAGAAATTTTTCTGTTAATTAATTACCAGATACGCCCCACGCTTAGTTAAACGGCGGCTTCTTATCCCCATGCTTGAGGTGCTTTTTCAAAGTGCTACTCAACAAATCATTTAAAAATTACAATATTATGAAAAAAAAATTTAAAATCAGCACTATCCATGCTTCAGTTCTTCGAATGAAAATTTTCCCAAATGATTATCCTTCTTAATATAACGCAGACCACACTAGATCGAAGCGAAATATTATAATTTTTAAAAAGACTTTTAACACCTTATCTACCACGACTCACGTCTGACATTTGAAACATATATCTAAATATATGACCACTTGTCTGCCATCTCTTAACTATAGTAGAGAAGGGGACATGTAGGGGATAGTGGGGTAAAGTTCGGTAGTGGGGTAAAACCGGGTACCCTTGATTCTGGCGCTATTAGTTCTCCTTTTTAGCTGACAAATACTGAATTACAGTCTACTAGTCAAGAAAAAGGAAAAGACATAGTGGCGTGATGTTGCTATTTAATTTATTGCCTCTGTGAATGTTTATTTGTTTTAAGGCGTCAACTCTCTAATGTTGGTTTGATTTTAAACCATCTTTATTTAATAATCATTACAGTTAAAAAAAATATATTTTGCACAGCTTATTATACGTTTGCTAAGGATTTATAGCATATCAAACAATAAATATTTTGTTCAATATTTGCGCGGGTGTATTTCGTTTTCTATAACCTCTGCACTCGGGGTAAAACCGGGTACTCCAAGTGACGTAAGACCTGGATAGTCAGTAATGATGATTCCTGCGATGAAGACGATAAAAACACATCAGACATTGACTGTTTTTATTTTAATTATGTATTTTCTAATTTAAATAAATGAAAACTGTTTATCCAATGCAGAAACTGTCTTAGCTGGGCCCACGAAAGTTGCAGTGGCGCGGAGGAAGAAGACAACTGCTTTGCATGTGAATTTTGTAATTAATATTCTTAAATCCTCATACAAAATAAAAAGACCTACTACTTTTCCGCTGAAAATCGAGTTTTCCCAATTTCCCATATCTTTAACATGTGTGCACGGTTTCACCCCACTAGTAGGATTAAACCGGGAGGTATGATTTTTTTTATAAAAATATCATTAGAAAAATAAGTAGTAGAATTATGACTTTTCTTGAAAGAAGTATTTTATTCCGATAAGCAATGAATATTTTAATAAAATTTGACAAGCTCTATGTCGGTTAGTTTAGCTCTAAGAGACCTTTGAGTCTTAGGTATTCAGTTTTACCCCACTTTCCCCTAATTAAATAATAAGTATGAATCTGATTTGATTCATAAGGAGATTAACGTGTTAAGCTACAAATGGAAACACCATAACTAAAAGATTACTGTATTCAAGAAATGCGTTGACAACATCTACTAGAATTCAGAAAATTACGAGATGCTGAAGAAGATTAGTGTGAAAAAAATTCATATTCAATACCAAAAGTGATAAGGAATTAAATTTTACTCCACCTTCTTACAAGATTGTAGAAATAAGAAAGAAAATTATTTTCTCTCTCAATAACTACACCCTGTGTTAGCAAAACCATTAAGAGCTCCACATTAATATCCACTTGAGAAATTGAATAGTAATTTACCTCTAAGATACCGAGAAATGCAACTATAAACCGAGTTACCTATAAACCGAGAAAAGTAACCATAAATTTTTCTGAAGTTGATGCAAAAATCGGATTATGATGATATCACACAGATAATTGCTTCAAAATAAAATATCTTCCAAAATTTAATAAAATGCAGTGGCTCCCAAAATTGAGTTTACACTACTCTCTCTTCATTAAAGGTGTTAAAATTTCATCATAAATTCACGTTTAATTTTAAGAGCTGAAAGAATAATATAAGACACATTAAGAAACATATGAAAGGTATAAACAAGAGCAAAGAATTAATAATATTTTTATTTTATTAACATAAACTTTATGTCAAAGTTATAAATTTCTTACTCACAAAATTGAGTACACAATTAGTCTAACTCGTTAATAAAAAGAAAAATTACATGAACTAATATTTTTTGAATATCATTTTGCTTTCTAAACAGCTTTAAAACGGCATGGGATTGAGTTAACAAACGTTTATGTCGCCTGAAAGGTTATTTTTGCCCTTTCGTCTTGTAGCACAGTTCTTAAGTGTTCTTTATTCTTAATGCTGTGTTTCTGAGCAGATGTTTCCAATTTAGATCGCAAATTTTCTATA
The DNA here is from genome assembly GCA_013235015.1 of Araneus ventricosus. Classification (NCBI taxonomy): domain Eukaryota; kingdom Metazoa; phylum Arthropoda; class Arachnida; order Araneae; family Araneidae; genus Araneus; species Araneus ventricosus. The sequence continues at coordinate 6,971 of BGPR01013839.1, read as the reverse complement.
ACATTGAGGTCTGATATGGAGTTCGCAATCACATTTTATACTTATATAATAAACATAACTTCACAATTTCGGCTGTATGTTTGAGGTCATTGTTTTGTTGAAAAATGCAATTTGACACTAAACTCAGTTTATGTGCACTTTGTTTTAAATTTTTATTTATTATAAATTAATATTTTATTTTATCCATTATGCTATCGATAAAAACCGAAATCCTCACTTCATTTGCAGACATAGAACCCTATACAAGGACTGAGCTTCCATCATGTTTGACTGTAGGAATTGTGTTTGGGGGCAAGTAGTTCAGAATCAGGTTTTAGCCAAGCATAGATTTGAATATTACTTCTAAAATATTAAATTTACGTTTGTTCCTGAATATTGCTTTGTTCCAAAAATCTTCAGGTTTTGAAATATTCTTTTTAGCAAAAGCAGTTCTTTCATCTCTATTGACTTTAGAAATGAAATTTTTTTATAGCTACAATTCCCTTATAATTAGCTTTCCTGAGCACCCTTCTTAATGTTTCTGCTGAAACATTCCTTTCTATTGCTGCAGACGTAGATGTAACAATTTCTAAAGCAATCAATTTGGAATTTTCTCGTATTTGTCTAAAATATTCTCTCTTATTCGTCGAACTGAGAATTACTTTTCTTACGCTAACAGGCGTATTTGTTATTAGTTCAGATTTTTTATACTTTGGAATGATTTTTTATAGGTATCCATGACTACTCCAAGCATTCTTTGCAATTTCACATCGAGATTTGCTTTATTCAGACATTCGAATTGCAAGTTTTGGGGTATCAACACTTGTTTCAGTTCTAGAGCTAATTTTGAGAATTAATAAAACATAAAAACTTATTTCTTTCATGGATATCAATCCTGATGCATTGCAGCATCAAATTTATTACACTAGTTCATTTAAAGAAAAGTAGTGGTGGCCAAATTGAAATTTTTATGATGTGTATACTCAATTTTGCGACTCTCTAATTTGGAACTTTAACATAAAAAATTAGCCAATTAAGTTATCATTTCTTCATTTTTATTTCCTTGCATACATTCTATAAAAAGCATTTTAAAATGCATTCTATAAAAAGCATTTTAAAATACATTCTATAAAAAGCATTTTAACATTCCTGTAAGTATTATTATTAAATCAATATTTTAAGTTGCTATTTTAGACGATTAATGAAGAACATTAGTAGTATACTCAATTTTGGGAGCCACTGCATATGTTTTAAAAAGTAAAATAAAATTTTAAAAACATGTGCAAAATTGTTTTCAGTTTGATAAAGTCTGATCTGAAACTAAAATCACCCGTGGACCTGTAACATCTATTACGCATGAAAAGATAAAGAAATTAAGAATTTTCTTGCTAAAATTTACAAGCTTTAATTATTTACCATATCTTCCGCAAATTATTAGTTTATTATTTGCTATGATTGCGACATCAAACATTAAATCTATTTCTGGAAATATAGGTGCAAAGTTTCCTTAAGAGCATAGTTTTCTCATTAAAATAACTTTTGCATATCTTTCAATTCATAAATAAAATTTCTACTTTGATCTACGGAAAAGTTTGAGAATTCTCTAAAGGTCCAGTTTAAGATCAACATGCATTATTCATTTTTTCGAATTTAAAATGCATACATATCAGATTTTTATATCCATCTGAAAGGAAACAAAAAGCATACACATGTCGCAAAATACGTTTTATGTATATTAGGATGTGAGTGAGAGATATAATAGAAATCTTTTTGTCCTTTCGAAGATTTAAGTTTTCGCAACAAAATATATAAATCTTCAACTGAGTATTTTTGTCAAACGCACAGCGAAGTTAAGAAAAGCCTTTCTTGAGAGGGTGTTTTCGACAAGTAAGGTACTATTTAGATATATTTTATTTCGTTCAAATGATAGGAGCTAAAATTAAACTAATATGAACTAAATATTTATTTAAATAAAAAAGTTTCAGCATTTAATCTTGTTTGCAAAATATTTCGCAGCATAATAATTCAGTTCTCAGGACGGACTCTTAAGAATTTTTAAATAAATGTTAAAATACTTGAAGTTATGTTGGATGAATAAAACTTTTTTTAGCTGTGGATTGTTTTAAAATAAGGCAAAGTAAACAGCGAAATAAAAGGATAGATATACTTTCTTGGTATATATTTTTCTCATCAAAGCAATTGTTGAAATACTGAAAATATTATTCATGATAGACATTTATTTGATTAATTGTATTAAACAATTGAGGTCAGGTCTACTTATCCAAAAGTAAGTCCTGTCAAGGAAAGTGAAAACTGTATCTTAGTCTCCAAAGCTGTACATTACATTGATGATTACTCCCACATATTTGCTGTGACCACAGACCCTTGCTACATGCAATAAACTTGTGATTTATTTATTCTCTAACCATTATACTACTCTGTGTAGATATTGTATTATAGAGATAGATAATAAAATTAGGTATTAATACGAAATATTTGTTTTAGGATTTTATCCCGACGTTTTCACGAAAATTCTAAGGCGCGGACCCGAACTGCGCCTTTCTAATGTTTTATTTAGAGTAGCTTCTAATGGCGCCATCTATTGCCAGTATATAGAACTACATTTCGCGTATGCGCAGTAAAACATTTACTACAAATGCTCCTATTTCCCGTAATATTCAAATTTTTGAATTCCAATTATAATACAATGTTTCTTCTACGGATTGTCAGGTATTCGGTAAGTTTCGTACAATTCGAAAATAACTCTGCATGTTATAATAAAAAAAATGCGAAGTTTGAAATTTTCACTTTAATACCGATTTTTACTTATATTCTGATAAGTATTTTTATTGTCTCACTTTGCGTTCTAGTAATACTACTCAAGATCTTTAAAATGACATAAGAATTCAACCTCCTAGCTAAATGAGTTTCCACGCTACACTTATTTATAACCTTACATAAAGCTAATTTATAGCAATCACGCGCATGAGCCCACACTGGTACTATGAAATCACAGGCAAAATAAATACTATGCGACAAACTCTTACATTTTTTATCTATCCGTTGTGGGCTGAACCATTCTTTTCTTATTATTAGTCTCGTAGTTATTAGCGATTCAAATCTGACGGTACTTTGCCACACAAGAAAGTTTTGCCGACTATCACTGTAACGAGTGGAAAGACGTTTTCACGTCAATAATTATCGTGTCGTGCTTCAAATTCAGAACCTAATTAAACTGCACTAAGCCAAGCATATACGCCGTACATTAGCATACGCAAAATACTTGAAAGTCTTGTTGCTAGAACGACCCACAATCCATAAATTTTCTTTCTGCTTTAAAATCCGAGCAATACTGATTACAAATGCGTAAAATTTAGCACTGTAAATTTTGGAAAAATACACATTCCTGTTAAGCACGGTTTTTAGCTGAATAATCTGCGCTAATTTTTTTATAAGTTTTCTTTGTTCTTTAAATTTAAATGTACTTCTTCAAATCTTTGGATGTAACACATTGTGATCTTAAAGATGAGGCCTTGATAAATGCGACTGAGAATAATTCATATGCCCTTTCAAAAATTCATCTATTTTTTCTTAATACATCGACTTATTCTACATGTTAACCCTTTGCACTCCTAAAGATAATAAGATGCATAATTATACACATGCTAGTGTAAGGAGTGATTTAGCGCTTTAGGAAGCTGAAAAATATTGTTATTAAATTGTTTCAATTCTTGAAAATATAATTAGCGTGTTTTTGCTTTTATATGGTTTTTATAATAAGTACTATCCAACAAGAAAGTGAAAAAAGATGCATCATTCAGAATGTCGAGTCTGACTCGACACAAGAGTGCAAAGGGTTAATGAAACAAAACTGAGAGAGCAATATCTTTTTTTTTCATTTTAGTTTAAAGAAGCATGTAGAGCTTTTATCATTGATGTATGAAGCAAATATTACGCTTGTAAATATTAGAAAAAACCTTTAATGAAGGCGAAATGTTAACTTTATAAAAGTACTGCTCATGAACGAATCGACTTTCTCGTGATAAATTAAGCTAAAGCCATCATTTGAAGTATTTTTTTTTGTTAGGCATTCTTAGCGAGAAAAAAAAATTATAAATGAAATCGTATAAAAACTCAGATATTTATTTGCGAACAATAATTAATATCAAAAAAATTTCGAAACTATCTAAAAGATAAAAAAAGAACTGGGAAAAAACATTTTTCATAAAAAAAGAAATGTGTAAAATCTTAATGAAACATCGGGAGAATATCAGTAATGCACGTATTTTTTCGGGTTAGAAATCAATTCTACTTCGTTATAGTGAAAACTGTGCATTTAGACTTCCAGCTACATCGAAACACTTTACTGAAATGAGAATTTTGCGAAAACATTCTTTCTGTGGTTTTAAATTAATGAGCTACTGCAAAACTGCCAAAAAATGTATGCGAGATCACGATAAAAGTGTTCGCTCTTATTAAAAAGTTTAACCGAGAAAAGAAGTCTTCAGAATTTTCCTTCTGCAAATGAGGCATTGCGTAATTCATGGAAATGAATTTAATTGGATGACTACTTTGCAAAAGAATGAAATATCTAAATGAAGATTGATGCCTTGGAATTCCCCAGTCTTGAAACTTATTAATGATTTTATAAAAAAATCTTTTCAGGCAGTTATGCAACAAAATGTGATGCATAATTATCTAATTAAAGTTTATACATCATCTTTAATGAACGGTTAGACTTCAAATTTAGGTAAAACAGTTCATTCATTTTCTGTAACTTTAGCAGATTTAAATTTCAAACAATTTTTTTTACAGTTTTTTGTAAAGTTTTAACTGTAGTTATATTCTTTTGATTATTTCTTTCATAATAAACTTTTTCTTCCTTTTTACAGCGAGGATTTCCATGTTGCGACCATAAGAAATCTTTTGCTCTTCGTCTGCGCTTACTTGTGGTAGGAATCATAGGATCATACCAAAAATACACGTTTTAAATCTCCCAATTTCATTCTGGCCGCGAGCTCGATGTTAGATTGACTACAATCTACTTTTGTTTCAGTTTGCAGCAGCATTTTGCACGCTACGCAAACAATGTAATATTTTTTTGTCTCTTATAGTTTACGGCGTTTCTCTCTTTTTGCTTTCAGAGGCTATGATTTGATTGTTTTTATCTTTACATTTTACCTATTGACATATTCTCTTTAGTGAACGAGCTACTACTTTCTCCAGAAGCCAAGTGAACTTAACAGTTGTTCATTTTCTGAGTGTCCTGATTTTAGTCTTCATCATATAAGCTTTTTAAAATTCATTATCATTGAACATATAAGTACTGGTGGATAAATACCCTCACCGAAAATTTTTAAAACTTTAAAGGCTATTGGTTTTTACAATACTATTTTATTTTTTTAAATCTTTTTGGTGGCATTTTTGTCATTATTGTTGCAATGCCACATTGTATTGATTGGTAGATTTTAGGAAGAAATGTGGTTCTATAAAATCACTTTAGAAAGATCTATGCCCTGCCATTTAAATGTTTTAACCACATGTTTGCAGCAGTATAGCCAAATCTTTTACTTGTGCCACTAAAATCCAACAAATCAATCATTATAATGAAATTTCTATAAATTATTTCATAAGTTTTATATTTTTTGTTCTCCCATGTTTTTGATTTTTATTTCAAATTTTAAGATTACAAGAATATTTTACCAAGAATCTAAATAAAACACATTGTTTATTCACTGTTGTTAATTGGTTTCATACGATTAAAATATATACACATAAATGGGATATTTAATTCGAGCTTGTAACATGAGTATTTAACATGAGAAATTTTTCTTTCAAGCTTCATTTAAAATTTTAATAAAAATTACTTTCATTAATATATTAAAAAATAAAGATCGATTTTTAATGATTGTTTTTTTAAATTTGAAAGAAGTTGCCATTTTTTCTAGGACGAAATTTCTGAATTATATTAACCCTTTGACTGCATATTCCGTGATTTCTGTGGGTTGGAGGCAAGTCTATTTTTGCTGCATCCTGCGATTTTCACAGGCTAAACTGTTTACTTAGCACTTTTATAGCGTTGGTACATATTATATTAATAAATCTTTGCGTAAAAATAATTCGCTTGTCTAAACGGTATTTGAACATGTTTTCAAACGTTTCAACTAAATAGTGATTTTAAAAAGTCCACAGTTGGAGATTAAATAGGACTAAGAAATTATTTTAAATATTATAATTAAATTAGTAAATAAATTATAAAACTGTTTACAAACAAGATTTTATGATGGCTACCATCTGGATCTATTTTTTAATTATATGAAATTTAGCTTTATTTTAACCCTTTGCATTTGGAGATGTAATTAGCTGCATAATTATTCACTAATTTACAAGATCTCCTGTTAGGGCTTTGGAACGTAAAAAATATGTTTGTGTAAGTTCATTTTTCCTGAAAAATTATTCTTACAACTTTGTAGTAGCTTTTTAACCATTGAAATCCAAAACCGTCAATATGATGTACCGTCAAGACTGGTAACTGCGAGTCACCTCTCGAGTGCAAAGGTTAAAACTTTCACAAGATAAAGAGATGGAAAAATAATTATAATTTATTTTATAATGTTTTTCTGCAGTTTGGAAAAATTTCCAGAGAGGATAGATTATTACCGGAACTGTACAACAATGAAGGGTTATGAATTCTATGCCCTATTAGCCGAAGATGGTCCAGAATATTCATACGATATGTTTACGGTAACGTACGGCATTCAGAATATCGTTGCAGCATCGTCGAGATATGCTAAAATATCTTGTGCTAATAGAGTGGTCAAGCACAAAATTGCTAAGTATGCGAGAACTTTCACGATTGAACGATGTGTATTTCATCAAAAACTACACGCAAATTAAAGAAATGCGCAAAGGTCATACAGGGTGTCCAACAAAGGACTCCCTCAATTTAAAATTAAATAACTCGGCAACGGAGATCGATAGAAGAACGAAAC